>PVIH01023749.1:0-24156 GCA_004025045.1 Sigmodon hispidus | reverse complement strand
CAAAAGATGAATAATAAGAAGGAGAAAGATGCCAGAGAAGTAGGCAAAAAGATGGTGATAGGTACAAAGAAAACTTAAATTAAAAAGTATTTATTTACTTAGCAATGCATATTTATATTAAAACATGTTCAGATTTATTTAAACAGGTAAATTAATGTTTTTAAATAAACTAATAGTTCTATAATATATACAAATATGACTTATAGGGGCTGGAGAGATGGCTCAGTGCTTAAGAGAACTGACTGCTCTTCCAGAGGACCAGCATTCAATTCCCAGCACCATGCATAATTTCTAAATTGTCTTATATTAAAAAGGTATACTCATGCTAGAGAGAAGACTCATGGATTAAGAGCAAAGGTTGCTCTTACAGAGAACCCAGGTTCATTTCTTAGCACCCACATGGCAGCTCACAACTGTCTGTAGTTTCAGTTCCCAGTACCAGACAAATACCAAGCAAATAAAAAAGGTTTAAAATAACAAATATGAATTATATATATGTGTGTGTGATGTTAGTTTATGCAGCAAGTATTAATAAGAAAACAAGTGATAAATGTGCTAAAAAAACTTAATTTGGTTTTTAGACAGATATAGAAAATGTTTTAATGTATTTTTATTTAACCTAAAGACTCTCCCTCTCTCAGAAATGCAGAAATATTTCAACATCTTAATCTATAGTTGAGTCATTCTTGTGTTTTACCCATACACTTTGGCACATTTTTTCTTGGCTTTTTTAGTCTTGATATGGCTGTTATACTGGTAAAATTTTTTAAGACTAGGATGAACATTCAGGTGTAAATTAGATTTAGATGTCTACAGAGGAAGAAACAACATTACCCGTAATAGTCACAAACATTATAAAATGCTAAATTTGTATAAAAAACAGTATGTGGTCAACACCAGGGTCAAATTCCTGAAAAACCAGAACCTGGTAATTCCCTAGAAAATGTGATATAGTGGATTTGGAGAAGCCAGAAACATTTTATGGGGATCTTTGTGAACAGAGTCTCTCTGATATCTGCTCATAGGACAGGAGCAGAGGCAGGTCACTCCCCTGTATAGTGACCACATATAGACTTTGGGATCCTATAAGTTCTCCTTGCTGCTAATGGTTTCCACCAAGTTCAATGGAATGTCATATGAATTATTTATATAAAAATATATTTTTAATTATAAAATTTATTGATTAGAAAGTTTATTCATTTATGAAAGAATAACAGCAAATGAATGAGGATATTGTTTATTGGCAATTATTTATTATTTGCAATTGATCATATAAAAGATTACTATTTATTAAGAAATTATGTAAATCCTCAATGATATAAAAATGAACCTTAAGGCAATTTTTGGAGCTTTGAACCTTCTCCCTGAGTGACTGTGGCAATGATTATTTTTGTGACAACATAGAATGGGCAGGTAGCTTTCATTGGGGATTTCAATGGGGGATGGCCTCATTGGGCTCTGTATATATGTATGTATATATGTACATACATATATACACACAAACACATATATTTGTGTATATGTGTAAAGTGAACTACATTCTTACGTAGACTCTCCTGTCTATGTGTGTGTGTCTGTGTTTTTAAAGTGCACTTTATTCTTAGATCTCTAATAATATAGTACCATATATATGTAAACAAAACTACACACTTTGATAGATTCTCTCTCTCTGCCTCTTTCTCTCTCTGTGTCTGTATATTTGTGTGTGTGTCTTTGTGTAAAGTGTACTACATTCTTAGGTCCCTGATAATACAGTAGCCTATCTATATAAATATATATAAATTAATCTACATTCTTATGTAGACTAGATCTCTGTCTTTCTGTCTCTCTATATTTTTATATATAAATGTAAACTGTACTTCATTCTTACGTCCCTGACAAAACAGTAGCCTCTCTCTCTTTTTTTAAAAAGAGATCTTCTTAAGTAAACAGTAATACAATGTCCTCTGAGAGAAAACCATTAACAGAAAAATAAAAAGACTCCCCAAAGCCTCTTCATGTACAACATCAACATCCTGTTGTGGAGAGTAGTTCTGTAACATAGCCTATTATTACTATTATTATTATTATTATTATTATTATTATTGTTATTATTGTTATTATTGTTAATAATAATCTATTCAAATGTGTTGGTCATGTTTTAAATTATATAGAAAACATAGTCATCATCACACTCAGTTTAACCTGGAAAATGTTTAAAGCACTGCTGAACATAAATCTCAATAAAAAGCTCAGGTATTGGTAGAAAAATTTGACTTTTTGTATTTATTAGTTGAGTTTTACTTCTTATGGAAGAAAACATCCACCAACAAATATTCTTGAACATTATTTTCAGAGGCCATATTTTGTCATGTTGATTCCCCTTGTCTTGAGTTCCAGTGGCTTGATCAATGTCCCAGGTTTGTTAGTGGGAGGATTTAGAGGCTTCTCTCCAATGTGCACTGGCAATAAACCTATCATGGTAGTAACTTTAATTCAGAAAATCAGGGAAGGAGAGATGCTTCAGTGATTAACAGCACTGACTGTCTTCTGGTCATGCTGAGTTAAATTCCCAGCTTCTGCATAAAGGCTTATAATTATCTGTTAAGACATTTGTCACCTTCTTTTAGCCTACAGGCATAGAAGCAGACAGAAAACTGTTATCAAACTAAAATTTTAAAACAAAACAAAAACAGATAATCACAGCTCAAGAAATAGTGAGTTAGTTAAGAACAATGGATGTTATTTCAGAAGTCCTGAGTTCAACTCCCAGCACCCACATGGTGGCTCATAGTCATTGGTAATGAGATCTGGTGCCCTCTCCTGTCCTGCAGGGACACATGCAGACAGAACACTGCATACATAAGAATGGATTTTTTAAATGAAAGAAAATTAGCCAACATTAACCATGGATTTCACCTGATCTCTGCTTATTTGGACCGTGATATTGTTTGTTTGTCACAATCTAATTCTCTGCCCCATGCGAACCAACTACACTCAGTCATGACCTTATACTGTATCATTTACTTTATCAAAAGACGCAGGTTTCTTTGTGACATGCAACTATTTTACATCCCCTTCACTACAGCTCCCTACTCTGGCTCCTGTCTTACACATGTGTGAATGAAGGTGCCCTTCCTGGAAGATTGATTAGCCTGTAGATATATTCCATATACTCCAGTTCTTATATATTTAGATGAAGACAACATTAAAATTTCCTGTTGGTGCCACTTTGAGTGTCATTTGTAAAAAAAAATTCTTTGCCTCATAGTAGCCTTAAAATTTGGATCAGTAGTCTTAGAATGTTAAATAAACACACAGAAAATTACACTAGCAAGGGCATGAAGGGAGAAAAGAGTGAGAAGACTCCCAGGGCAAAGGAAATCAGCATTAGTGCAGAATGCTCTTAAGAAGTTGAAAAATTCTGGACTGAGTACCTAAAAGGATTTCCATCTTGGACCAACTGCATTCTTTTCTGAAAATAGCACCATCTTGTAGCATATGACTGTCAGTGCACATGTTGTAACAAAAGATCTTAGCTACCATCTCCACAGCATGAAGTATTCAGTCAACTGGTTTGCAACTTTTATTGAGTGCCATTGATCATCTGCCTTCTATAGACCCATATTTTCAATAGTATGTGTCCAAATATGTGCTTTATTTCTTGTTTCTATGTTATCTTGGTTAATACACTGATATGGTTTTATTTTTTTATCTTTTTTATTATTATGAATAAAGTCACATTTTCTATCCATGAATATCCTTGTTCAAGGTACCTTCTCCCTCCCACCCCTCTCACACTCTCTTCTCCAAATCTCCCCATCTCCTTTCCAGAAAGGGCAGGAGGTCCCAAGGTCCCAATGTCCCAATATGGCTTAGTTCAGCATCCACTCTTTGCAGATCTAGTTTCCTCCACCCAACATCAAGACTGAATCAGGTGTTCCTCTAGAGGAAGTGGGATCTAAAGTGCCAGTCCAAGGGTTATCAGTTCCCAAGCTGTTCAGTGGATGTGGTTTGCAACTTGGACATACTTTGCTCTTTGCTTTTATTGCTTAGAGTCCACTAATGAGTGACTACATCCTCTGCTCATCTTTATGGGTTTGTGAGACCTCTCTGAAGAAGATATACTCTAAATCCATTCATTTGCCTGAAATTGTAGGACATCATTTTTTTCTTACTGCTCAGTTGTACTCCATTGTGAATATGTACCACAGTTTGTTAATCCATTCTTCAGTTGAGCAGCATCTAGGTTGCTTCCAGGTTCTTGCTATTATGAATAATGCTGCTATAAACATAGCTGTGCTGATGCCTTTGGAGTGCAAATGTGCATGTTTAGAGTATACACCTGTGCCTAATCGACATTTCTTTTATCACCTAAAATATCATTTCCTCAGAGAAACTCACCTCCCTGGACTAGGGTTGTTCTCATAGTGTATGGTACCAGAACACATAGTTCTCAGCACAAGATGGTGCTATTCTCAGAAAAGAATGCAGTTGGTCCAAGAAGGAAATCCTTTTAGGCACTCAGTCCAGAATTTTTCAATAAAGATACACACACACACACACACACACACACACACACACAAACACACACACACATACATATATGTTCATACATAGAGGGACAGGATTTTACTATTATGACTGATTGTCCTGGAACTCACTTTTTATACCAAGCTGACATTGAACTGACAGAAATTCACCTGCCTCTGCCTCCCAAATGCTGTGTTGAAATGGTGTGCTACCCAACCCAGATATTATGTTGTAGTTAAGACATTTCTTTTTTTAATTAAAAATTTTATATTTTATTTTACATATATGAATGTTTTGTCTACCTTTGGGTATGTGCACTATTTGCATTCCTTGTGTCCCCACAGGTTAGAAAAGGGTGTTAGATCCTTTGGAACTGAGGTTTCAGATAGTTGTGAGCCACCATTTGGGCACTGGAAATAAAACCCAGGTACCCTGGAAGAGCAGGTAGTGTTCTTAACTGTTGAGCCATCACTCCTGCCCCTTATGGGATTTATTACTCCTAGATTTATACATAAGGAGCCACATTGAGTTTTTCCCATTCAAAACTATGAGTCAGCCAAGTTCATGAAGCCATGGCAGGTATTCATCACATTTGTGTTCAATAACACTATTGTAGACTGCACAACCCACATGGAAGTAATCTCTGAAGATTCTTCTAGACTCAAAAGATTTGGGAAAACAGAAATTCACCCTACAAATATCCATACAACAGATTACCCCATGGTTACTCAGGTTAAGTATTATACCTACGACTTTACTCTAAGAAAGCGTATATCATCTGATATAAATGTGGGGGCTTAGCAATGCTTCAAACCACTTTATAATAATTGTTAAGGCAACACAGCCATCCTCTCAAGGAGAAGTCATCTCATTGAGAGCAACCAGGGTCTCTTCCTTGGGGAGTTGTCCTCTGGTGGCAAAAAGACTTTTGTCTAGGAATAGAGCTGGAAGTGTGGCTTTCTCATTAGAGCACAGTCAATCTCAAAGATTGTACCATATAATCTGTTACTTTTTATTTGATGTTAATCTCAGCTTTCCTTAATTAAGGTTCACTCAGCACTTGCCATTGAGAGAACAGCAGTGAATGCTTTAAATAATATCAAGTGTGGAGCACCCAGGCTTCTGTGTTCAAGGAGCCTCAACCAAGCCATTCTTGATTTGGCACAGTGATTCTGCAATTTATATCACATTGAGAATTTTGAATTTTATAAATTAATTTTTTCTTTTTCTTCTTTTCATTCTCCCATCCCCTTCTTTTTTGAGACAGGATTTCTCTGTGAAGCCCTAGCTATACTGGAACTTCTTCTACAGACCAAGTTGGCTTTGAACTCAGTAATCTGCCTGCCTTTGCCTTTCTCTGCCTCTGAGTGTTGGGATTAAAAGTGTGCAAAAGCAGGCCTGGCATTAAGTTCTTTATATTTTTGCATGTGTGGGGGTCAGAGGAAAACCTGTGGGAGTCAGATGTTCTCTGTGTGGACTCTGGTGTGCCAGCATTCCCACAAGCTGAACCATCTCACCAGGCCCTTAATTTTTTATTACATTTGTTTGTGTTGGTGTGTGTGGAGGTCAAAGGACACCATGTAGATTTGACTTTCCTACTACCATGTGGGTGTCAGGGGCTGAACCCAGGTGCTCAGACTTGACAGTGAATGCCTTCACCATTTACACCATTTCCCCAGCCCTTAGGCAAGTGATTCTGACTTTTCAGGAGAAATTAATAAGATCTTGCATTGGGTGGCAGGTAGGAGCAACAGTCAGAACACCTGAGAAGGGGATAGTTAAAATATTATCATTAGCAAGGGTAATCCTAACTCCAGAAGCTAAACTCAACAATATTTAATTTCTGAGAGGTTGTGCACAAGATTAAATAAAGGATAGAGGTAGGGGTTATCCTGGTGTAAAACTAGAAGCTTTATCTGAAACAGAGAAGTGTGGTTTACATATCCTCCATTCATTCACCACCCAAAAGTTTCGTAAGTTTCCTCCCTACTACCAGTTTACATGTAGTGAATATCCATGAGCTTTAGGATCAGGAGGGGTCACCTGTACAGGACACATACCCTTGTCTTGGGCCTTCCTCTGTAGTGATAGATTTAATGAATCTATATATTTAATAAAAAATAGTCTGAAATATCAGAATACAGAACCACCCACAGGCCAGTCATGAAGGTCAGGGAGTATTGACACATGCCTCTAATCCCATCACTTGGGAGACAGAGATCAGTTTGGATTATTGTGAGTTCAAGGCCTAAAAGCCAGGTAGCCATAGCTCACACCTTTAATGCTAGCTCTAAGACAATTGAACTAGGAAGTAAAATAGCTGGGAAGGGAAAGAAATATAAGTCAGGAGAAGAAGTTCAGCCATTCTGCCTGAATGAACAGTCAGGTTGAAGACCTGTGAAAATAGAAATTACCCTGTACAACCTGAGGAGTTTGTTGGGTGAGGATTGGCTGTAGCTTGTTCACTATATCTCTGATATCCAGCTTTAACCCCTGAAAAATCAAATTACACTAATTTTATTTAATGATGTGGTGAATAGTTCACCCTTAAGCTCACCAAGTGGAACTTTTCATCCTCTTTAGGTTGCAGTGATTAAAAAAAAATTACAATTAAAATCTTATATACAGAAAAAAATAATTTTTTTCCTATGTTTTTTCCATTTTGCCTAATGCAGAGCAGGGCACAAAGATAGAAATTCATAAATAAAATAAAACTCAGAAACAAATTACAAATGGGAACTAGATATGATCTTTATATGAAAATACATAATTTTATATCATGAATAAATGCACCCATCACCCTCTCAGTCATATACTGAACAATCTGTCAGTGGCTGTTGCTTGGCAGACATTGCCCAGTCAAAGTTGACTATGACTGTTGCTATGCAGATTCTGATCTATCAGGGCTAGATGGCAACTGTTGCTAGGTAGATTCTAAACAGTCAGAAGATCTGACAGTTGTGGTTACTAGGCAGATTTTGACCATGAGAATATCTTACAGGGGCTGTTGCTAGGTAGATTCTGATCATCAGGAGAACTGAGAGGGGCTGTTGCTAGGCAGATCTGATTGTGTATTTTTTAGGCAAATCTGACCAATCAGGATCTGAAAGTAGTAGTTACTAAGTAGATTTTGATGACTCAGGAGTTTTTAACAGCAGCTGTTACTAGGCAGATAATGACCATCAGGTGATCTGACAGGGTTGTGATGTACATTTGCACCAATCAAGAGAAGTCACAGGGGCTGTTACCAGGCAGACTATGACCTATATAGGGATCTCAAAGCAGCTGTTGCTAGGCAGATTCTGACCAATAAGGATTTGACAATGGTGGTTGCTGGGCAGATTCTGACCAATCAGAGGTTTCACAGCAGCTTTTGCTAAGCAAGTTCTAACAAGTCATGATCTGACAGCTGTTATTGCTAGGAAGACTCTTCTGACTAATTAGTATGTGACAGCAAAAGTTGCTAGGCATTCTTTGATTAATCAATATTATCCAGCAGCTATTGCTAGGCAGATTCTGTCCAATCAGAGGACTTGAAATGGTTGTTCCTAGGCAGATTTTGTCTACTCAGATCTGACAGCAGTTGTTTCTAGGCAGACTCTGATCATAAGGTTATCTGACCGCAGCAGTTTCTAAGCAAATTCTGACTCATCAGGGGATCAGACAGTGGCTGTTGCTAGACAGATTTGACAATCAGTGGTCTGGCAGTAGCTGTTGCTATGCATATACTGAATAATCAGGAAATATGACATGAGCTGTTGTTGGTAAGTTCAGACCATCAGGAGATTTTACAGCTACTGAAGTAAAGACACAGGCTTGATCTGACATAGAAGGTGGGCCTGAAGATAGTCAGGTGTTGTCATAGACTAGAAGTGAAGACACAGGGCAAGGTCTGACATAGAAGGTGTGACCTGAGAACAGTTAACTGATGTAAAGGACATGAGTGAGGACACAGGCTTGTTCTGACATAGAGAGTGGGGCCTGAGAACAATCAGATTGTGTCATGGAATAAGAGTGAGGAGACAGGGTGTGATCTGACATAGGGGACAGGGCCTGTAAACAGTCAGGTGATGTCATTAACAAAGAGTGAGGACATAAGAAATGGTCTTACATTATCAGAGGCCCTGGAAAAGTCATGTGATGTCTCAAATTACAAGTATAAATATTGTCCTTTGTTCTCCCTACAGGAGGTGGTACCATCACTTCTCCCTTTATGTTTATATAAACTGGAATTAACTGCCCTGTGTCCACAGCAGAGTGCTCCATCACCTGACATTTTTATTTTTAAATGAACTGGAATAAACTGCACTATATCTCATTTACAGTAGAGGTTGCTCTACAAGACCAAGTTAATTTTTATATAAACTGAAATAAACAGTGCTGTGTCCACAGCAGGGAACACTATAACCTGAGCCTCTTTATTTTTATATAAACTGAAATAAACTGCCTGAAGTCCCATTTACAGCAGAGGGTGCCAGAACATCACCCAATTTATATCTATAAAAACTGGAATAAGCCACCCTTTGTTCCATCAATCCCTTTATTCCAACAACAGCAGAGGATGTTTTCACCTCATCCTGTTTATTTATATATAAACTGGAATAATCCACCCAATGTGACTTCCAGAACAGAGCACACCATCACATAAACTTGTGTATTTCTATACAAACTGGAATAAACTGCCCTGTGTACAAAACAAAGGATGTCATCACCTGAACCTGCTTATTTTTATATAAAGAGCAATAAACTGACCTGTATCACCCCCAACAAACAGCACCCTCAGCTGACCTTGTTTATCTTCATAGAAACTGAAATATTTTGCCCTGTGTGTACAGCAAAAAGTGCTGGCACCTGACCCTCCTTGTTTCTATATGAACTGTAATAACAAGCTCTTTGTCCACAGCTATGGGCTCTGACATCTGACCCTCTTTATTTCTGTATAAACTAGAATAAATAGCCCTATATCCACAGAAGAACTGTAATAAATAGCCCTTTGTTACTCCTCACAGCAGAGGGCACCATAACTTCACCCTGTTCATTTATATATAAACTGAATTAATTCACTGTTTTCAAATCAAAGGGCACTGTCACCTAAAACTACTTATTTCTATGTATAATAGAATAAATTACCCTCCATCCACTTCAGAGCAAAGGGGACTGTGACCTGATTCTTCTATATGAACTGGAATAAATCACCATGTGTCCACAGCAGACAGCTTAGTCACCTGTCCCTGTTTATTTCAATGTAAACTAAAATGAATTGCCCTGTGTGCTCAGAAGAGGGTGGTGTTATCTGAACCTGCTTATATCTATATAAACTGGAATAAATATTCCTATGTTTACAGAAGAGGGCATCATCACCAGACACATTATTTCTATTTAAACTGAAATAACCCACCCTGTGGCCCAACCACAGCAAAAGGCATCATCTCATGAATGTTTATTTCAATATAAACTGGTATAAACCTTTCTGTGTCCTCAGCAGAGGGCACAATCACCTGGCCCTGTATATTTCTATATGAACTGGAATAAACTGCCATATGTCCATAGCAGAGGGGTTTCACCAGACCTCTGTTTATTTGTGTAAAAACTGAAAAAAAACTGCCCTGCCTCAACAGTAGAGTATTCCATTACCTAACTGTGTTTATTTCTCTATAAACTGAAATATACTACCCTCTGTTTCCCCACAATAAAGGGCATCATCTCCTGACCCTATTATATATATATAAACTGGAATAAACTGTCCTGTGTTTCTCCACAGTGGAGGACACTGCCACCTGACCCATTTATTTCTATGTAATCTGGAATAACTTTCCCTGTGTCCACTGCAGAAAGTGCCTTAACTTGACCCAATTTATTTCTATATAAACTGGAATAAACCACCTTTTGTGTGCCCACAATTGAGGGCACCATCTCTTGACATTGTTTACTTTATACAAAATGGAATAAACTATCCTGTTTTAGCACATGACACAGTCATTTGACCGTGTTTATTTCTATAGAAACTGGAGTAACCCACCCTGTGTCCACAGATGAGGGTGCCATTAACTGAACCTTTATATTTCATTTATAAACTTGACTAAACCACCATCAGTTTCCTTTGCAGCAGAGATCACTGTCACAAGTCTCTTTATTTTTATATAGATTAGAATAAACCATTTTTGTCCCTGCAACATCAAAAGGCACCATCACCTGAACCTGCATTGTTTTTTCAATATAAACTAAATTAATCCAATCTGTGTCCACAGCAGAGGGCACCATGACCTGACTCATTGTTCCATTCTTGAAGTTGAATATCTTTGAAATGATTATTCATCAGTACTTTGAAAACATTATCTGCTCTGTGTGGTAGAGACAGTTAACACTGATATTTCTTTTCTTACATGTATCTTTCATCTAGATTCATGCAACTCCACAGCCAATGCTGAGTGAATATAGTTACCCTTGTTATTTAATGACAATTTAACTCACACCTAAATTCATGTAACAGAAACTAAATGTAAGAGAAATTTTTCCAGGAGAGGGGCCTGTGGGCTATCCTGTGGTACAATTACTTGCTTGATAATTGGCAGAGGAAAACCAAACATTTGCCTGGGTGGTCAGAAATGGAAGATCTTTGTGTTGATATTTTGTGTGTTTTCTAACAAATAAAGCTTGTCCCAGAGTCTTAGGACAGAGGCAGCTGCAGTGCCAGCCATTAAGGTTGAGCAGAGGTCACATATAATATGAGTACTCAGGGAGGCTCAGTTCCATTTGGGTCTATAACTTCATGGGCACACAGAGCCAGGAATTGAGGGCCCTGGCCTTTAATTTTCGTACTTGGGATTATAGACCTTTAATCCCCACACAAGTAAAGTTTAGACAGAATGTGTTACAGCTGCACAGAAAAAAAAATACAACATGGGAGAGGATAGAGAAATTCCAAAGACACCAAAGAGACTCCAGTGACACCAGATACAGCAGAGACACCAGAAAAATTCCAGAGACACCAGAGCAACTCCAGAGAGTCTTCAGAGACAACAGAAAGATACCAGAGTCACCAGAGAGATTCCAGAGATACTTTAGAGGTATCAGAAACAACAGAGTTGTCAGAGACAGCAGAGAGACTTCAGAGAGACCAGAGAGATTCCAGAGACCAGAACTAACAGAGAGACTTCAAAGATTGCAGAGACACCAGAAAAATGTCAGACTACATAGAGACACCAGTGAGATCAGAGAGAACTCAATGAGACTTGAGAGACCAGAGAGACTTCAGAGACATCAGCAGATGCAGTTGAAATGCTACTCTTGATAGACCCCAGAATCAGGGTACTATCCTCGGGAAGGGGCGCTCCAAGAACCCAGACTCCAGTCCCAGTTGATGTAAAAAGAATGAGGTTTATTACAACTGCAGATGGGCTACCTCCCTGCCTCTGGAGCAAGGGAGTAGACATGGAGGGGCAATCCCATATCTCTTTTAAAGGCTAAGACCATAAAATCACCATAGCAACTGGGACAACACATGATTGGTCACTTTAAAGGTCATACTTCAAAGACATATGGTTGCTCACAGTAGTCATGGGGTTGCCTTAAGACCAGCTGGTTAGGGGGCTTTTACAACTGGATGTTGGTCACCACTATTCTGCTTGAAACTTCTGATATTTTAATCACAGTTTCAACCAGACCTTTATGTACTATCTGAGTTGACTACGGCCATCTCTGCTGGGTCACTCTGTTTCCTGGGACAGACTTTTAGACTTTTAGTTCCTTGTTTCCATTCGGGGTGTTCTGCTGAATACCTGAACTGAATGCCTGGGTCAAGCTTTAGAACCCAGGGTCCTTCACTCTGAGAAAAAGTACCAAGATAAGAAAGATGAGTTAGATTAAAAGTCCCAAGCCCCAGGCTGATCAGTATAAAATTAATATAAAAAATTGTGTGGTTATTTGAGACATTTTTAATATCTGTACAATAAATTGCCAATCAATAAAAAGTCAATATATTTTAGGGAGTTATATAAATACTCATCGACACAAGATTGAACCTAGGGGAATTTTTGGAGAGTCATAATTTTCCAAGTGCGACTCTCCAAGAGTGCAGGAACAAACAGACAGCATAAACAGCATGCATCAGGGTCCTAAAAGGGTGCTAGCCACACCCCATCTGTACTTCTCAGAACCAGAGCTATGTGTCTGGGTCTCCCACAATAGCACGTGATCCCAGCATCCAGGAGTTCAGTCTGGGGCTTCCCTTTTATTCAGATTCTGCTCCCCTTTGCATCCCTGCTTTCTATATGAATTTTCAGAGTTATTCAGTGTGAGGAGACAGGATCTTTCCCTATTGCCTGAGGGTTTAGTATTAGTGAAAATTGCTCTGTGGCTTTTCCTATGTTTCTATGATCTTTCAGCTTTAGGTCAGTATCTGTGTCTAGCCTTCTTTAAATAATAATTTATTTAAATTTATATTTTATGTACATTAGTGTGAAGGTGTCAGATCTTCTGAAATGGGAGTTACAGACATTTGTATTCTGCCATGTGGGTGTTCAGAATTAAATCCAGATCCTCAGGAAGAGCTGTCTTTGCACCTAACTCATTAGTCTTCTCTACAGCCTGAGTCTAGCTTTTTAATAAAAGACAAGTTAGAATTTTTGCAACCAGGAAAAGAAAAGATATTAAGAAAGGAAGGAATGCAAGTGGAAAAAACAAAAGAAACACATGTCACAAAGTATCATTATATCAAATAAATTATGAAGAAATAGTAAAATTTGGACAGGCAGGTAAGAAGATAGTGGAAGGTACAAAGGCTTAAACAAAAGCTTAAAAGTAGTATTTATTTACTTAGCATTGAATATTTATATTAAAATATATAATTGTATATTTAAATATACTTGGGGGCTGGAGAGATGGCTCAGCGATTAAGAGCACTGTCTGCTCTTCCAGAGGACCCAGGTTCGATTTCCAGCACCCACATGGCAGCTAACAACTGTCTGTATTTCCAGTTCCAGGCAAACACCAAGGCAAATAAATAAATAAATAATAAATAAATAAAGTTTAAAAAAATATATACTTACATATGTAAAGTAATGTTTTCTACATGAATTAATGGATTTATACCATCTTCAGATAAGAATTTTTATATAGTAGAATGTTAATTATGTAACAAGTATTATTAAGAAAAGAAAACATATTATGCAAGAAAAAATAAAGTTGGTATTGTAGGCCAAGTGATTTAATAGTATTTTTTTAACCTAAAGACTCCTCCCACCTCTCCCAGAAATGTCAAGTTATTTCTGTCTTTATCTATGGATGAGTCCTTCTTGTGTTTCACTCATACACTTTGGCACATTTATTCTTGCATTTTTAAATTTTTGATGTGGTTATGTGGGTAAAAAATTTTTAAAACTGGGAATACCCTTTAGGTATAAATTAGGAAATTTGATGGCCACAGAGGTAGAAATAACATAACTGCACAGTAAATAGAAACGTAATAATAAGCAACTGTATATTACAGATCAGCATGTGTTTAACACCAGGTCAAAGGCCAGTATAACTAGTACCTGTTAAGACTCCAGAAAATGTAAAATAGTGGATTTGGAGAAGTCAGAAACATGCAGGGGCACTTTATGGGAATCTCTGTGGTCAAATTCTTTCTGTTCTCTAATCACAAAACAGAAAGTAAGCACAGGCAAGTTTCTTCCCTGTGCAGTGACCACATATTCACTAGGATTTATATAAGTTCTCTTTTTTCCTAAGTGTCCAGTAAGTTAATTGGGATTTTATATGAATTATTTACATAAATAATATATTTATTGATTATACAAAGAATAATGATGACCAGTTAATAATCTGGGATTTTGTATAAATTATTTATTGTTAATTAAACATATAAAGAATTAATGTTTATTAAGAGGTTATATAAACACTCACTGATAAAAAAATTGAACGTTGTGGCAAATTTTGGAGCATTGAACCATCTCCCACATTGACAACACAAAAAGGGAAGGCAATGTTTAAGTGGGTTTTCAATGGGAGATTGCCACACCTCTTGCAGGGTCCTGTGACCCCAAATTTATGCCTCTCAGTCTTCTTCAATAATGCCTGAACTTGCCACACTGGGAGAAGGTGCTTTTTGTTTCTTCTTGATTAAGATTCAACAGTTTTTGGAACTGCACAGCTAATCATGGTCCAGACATTAATCCTATTTATGTCAATGACAGAAACAACCCTTCCCTTCCCTTCGACTAGGAAATCATAACTTAGTTCCATTCAGATTCTGACAAGGGAAGCCAGAAAACAGTGAGTCCATCAATAAAACAATTATGCACTATGGTGACTTTTCACATAAAAAGTTAAGCTTGTTTTATCTAGTTTGATTCACTTTGATCAATGCTGAAAACACTATCTGCCTCAGCTGCCACTCACACAAGGCCATGGACTAAGGTCATTCTGGACACAGGTGATTCTCAGAACTTGAGGTGAAGGAAAAGTGTTGCGTTTAATGCTGTGAAAATTCCATTATACCAAGTCTCATATGTGTGTGTGTGTATGTGTGTGAAAAGTGAATTACATTCTTATGTAGGTTCTCTTTCTATATATATATATATATATTTATATTTCTATATATATACAGAACCATATATGTATATACATATAGTAAACTTCACTCCATTACTAGGTCCATGATAAAGCAGTAGTGAGATAGTTCTCAGTCTTAAGTAGACTGGACATGCATGTTTCCATTACACTTTCATTTGGGTAAGTATTTTCAGACAGTGACCTCTTTCGGCTGGTTGGATGGAGTTTGATTTCAGCTTTGATACCCCTGCTTGGTCTGCTATCACACTACATAGCTGTCTCACTTTACAGTCATTTAAAACATCACTGACAACTAGATAGGTGAGTACATCAATTTTTTTTGAAGGAGGGATTTGTTTAACACAATGATGTATGCTTGCTGTCTAGACATTTTGATATTGGAACCAGTAAAGAAAGAATAAATAAAGTAGATGGGATTCACATCATTGTATTTATTTTGAACATTTTTGTGTGACTTGATTTATCACTAAAGTCCATTAATGTGATTGCCAAAAAGATTTTTAAAAGCCTATTAAGAGAGAACACAAAGATATTCAAATTTAAATAGAGGAATATAAAAAATATATAATGAAAAAAGGAGAAATATCATCTAATAATGCTTCCAAAACAGCCTCAGGTTATCAAACACCCAATATTAATATATCCAACAACATTTTAAAAATTGCAAAATGATGAAAATATTACAGAAGTTAGTTGGGATCTGGTGTTAATGTTAAAATTAAGAAGAGTCAAAGAAGCAATTGTGACATATAGGATAAATTTAACATTTGTAAAAGAAATGTTAAATTCATGGTCATCATGTAACTGGACTACCCCTAAGGACTGCTTAGATATGGTTACTGCTGTTTTGGAAACCAAGTCACTGTTACAGTGGAAAATATGGTGGAAGGCAGAGGCCAACACAATAGAACAAAGAAACAGAGTCAAAGGCATAGAATTTGGACCCTTTAGAAGGTAAATGTTCAGCTTCGGGGCATTAGGTCATTATCTCAGGTAAAATAAAGTGCAAAATGGCTTGAGTGTACATAACCAGAAGGACAGAGAAAAATATTAAAGCCTTATGTGGTATCATTGATATAAATTTATAAAAATAAATTTTGTAACTAGTTTTTTTAAATGTGAATTGGTGTTTTGCCTGCATGTATAACTATGTAAGTTTGTCAAGTCTTTCAATTACAGACAGTTATTAGCTGCCATGTGGATGATGGGAATTGGACTCAGGTCCTCTGGAAAAACAATTAGTTCACTTAACTGCTGAGCCATCTCTCCAGACCAAGAATGAGATTTTCTACAATACAACACAGAAAATATTTCTTCAAACACAGAAATAAACCATAAATTAACACATGCTTTTGGGAGAAATAATGGAAGGTATTATGAGAAACATTCACAAAATTTCCAGACAATACTGAAAGAAGGCACAACAGCTGCTCATCTTTCAAAGACACTCACAGCACTACCTTTAAAATGGCTAACAGATAAGCCTATATGGATTCATTAATGGCCATTAATAAAATAGAAATTGCAGGGTCATGGAGACATGAAGTGGGGGACCCATAAATCTCAACTCCAACCTTAAATTAGTCATCTCATAATGTTCCTCATCACCAATAATTATGCACTGATCTATTTCAAAACACCCTGCCCATTCCATAGCACAATACCCTTTTCATATTATACCTCAGTTTAATGCATAGTATTTAATCAATAATATCCAACCACTTATCATATAATTTTGAAACTTACTATCGCATGTAGTGGGATTATGTTATTGCATCTGTCTACTGGTTGAACAAAACTGCTGATTGGATTCTGGCAAAAAATAAGTATGGGCAGGGATTAGAGAATAAGAAAACTCTGGGAACATCTCAGAGCACAGCAGAGGTGCCAGAGAATCACTAGTGCAATGAGATGAATTGAGATGCTGCAAAGATACCAAGAAGGGCTGGATGAGTGGCCAGCAGAAGCAGAGGAAATAAGCTGAAATGCTGCTCTATGGAAAAATACTGAGCAACATAGTTAAATAGGATAAGGAACATGAGTAAATTTAAAGATAAAGACTTAGTAAGCTATATGCATAGGCCTGAGGCTGCTCAGCTTAAAATTAATATAAGCCTGGGTATGATTATTTGAAGCTAAGTGGGGCTGAGAGTGGGTCCAATCCCTGAGGCCAGGCTGGAATGTCCAAGTCAGAAACTTAGTGCAACAATTCCATAAAAACCACCTATCCCATAATAAGTCACCCACCCTGTCTCTGAGCCTGTTGATTGGCACCCACTATTCCTGCACACCTCACCCCTTTTGATTCTTACCTATTCTTCCCATGGTTTTTTACTCCCCTCCCACTTATGGTTCATAAAATGACAGTTGTCATTTTGTACCTACACATACAAAAATTCTTTACAATCTTCTCTTTCATTCTGATTTTAGGAGGAACAGCTGTCCTAAGCTACAGGCCTCACCTCCCATGATCCTTTGCTATCTGCTTTTTTTCCTTTGATGCCTCATCAACTGGTCCTTGACCATATAACCTCAGCATATGGTCATCTCACCATTTCAGTGATGTCAATTTCTGTGTTCTCCAGACAAACTTCCTACACTGTCCCTCTCTGATCTTGGCCTCACTTTGATTGAGAATAAAGACATTAAGTTTGAAAGATAGAAAAAAATTATAAATAAAAAATAATTAGCATATTCATTAGTAGAAATGATATGCATATTCTTGAGGTACATAATAAACTGGAAGGCTTGAAGTGGGACTGAAGGCATACAGACTGGTAGTTTCCAGGATTCCTTTGATTAGATTCACTTCCAAGTCTGAGGTTACAGTTTAGAATCTCAGTTGTATGTCAAATTCTTTTTTTTTTAGAGATGTGTAGCCACATTTTTTTAAACTTTATTTATTTATTTATTTGCCTTGGTGTTTGCCTGGAACTGGAACGACAGACAGTTGTTAGTTGCTATGTGGGTGCTGGGAATCGAACCTGGGTCCTCTGGAAGAGCAGACAGTGATCTTAACTGCTGAGCCATCTCTCCAGCCCCGTATCTCAAATTCTTAAGACTAGTATTTCTCCCATGATGCCACATATGATCTCAGGATGCCCTGCTTTACATTGAATATTCAAGATTTCATGTGCACTTCTGAATGTTGAAGCAGTTGTATCCCAGTATCCTCTTCAGAGGAAAAAGGACAAGGTTCTGTGACCCCCATGACCCCCAAAACAAAGAATCAGAATCAATCAATCAGAACCAGTAGAGCAGAGAATCATAGGAGTGAGGAATAAAAACATGGAAAGAAGGGACTGAAGGGTCATGAGGGGGAAATAGGGAGTGAAAAATTATGGGATATAGCAAAGTTTACCCCCTCACGACTCATAGCCTACTTACAAGGCATTACCAAAAATGACATCTTCTCATGTCTACACAGCAACCCACACTCAGAGTATGAATGTAGTTGGGGTGGGGATAAGAGACTGAGTGAAAGCCATGCTCACATGACCTCACTCTCTTGATACCTACACACTTACAGTTTTAAATGGTTGGAACTGGAAACACAAGAGGGAAATCTGTAAGTCTGTATACATTTGGATGTGGCCAGATGTCATCTTCCTAAATTTGTCAACTAAATTTAGAATTAGGTAGCAGAGGTTAAGAGGCCAACCTTGTCCATGTGTGTCAGAGACAAGAGTGTACCCTGTGGACATTTTCCTGCCTCATCTTCAACAGCATCATAAGTCCTACCCCCAACCCTGGAAGTCCCACAACCAAGCCCACACTGACTCATGTTCACATGTTTTCAGTGGGATTTGCACAACTGGAAATCATGGGGGGGTCACAGGTCATCAAGACCAAAGGTCAGACTTTATTTCTGGTACCAGAACAAACTGAAAGTTGTTTCTGCCCTACATGGTGATGATCAGGTCAGCCAGGATAAGCATCAGGGATCAATGAAGGACATGTTTTTTTTTCTGACTTTCAGATACATCCCTAAACCAAAAGTGCAGATATCATGGTGTACAAACTGAGTCAGAAGAGGAAAGGGGCATCTCACTACCTATGTTTGGGACCCAAGCTCCATACACATGATGCTTCAAGGTGAATATTTATCTTGAATCCACAAGTAAATAAAATTAACACAGACCTCAGAGGTCAGATGTCAAGACCAATGATCTTCACTTCATGGAAGGTGTCAGACCATCAGCTTAAGACACATTTCATTTTGGGAACTGGATGTGGGGGAAGTGAAGAATCATGAGAAGAGCAGGGCCACCATATTACCTGTAACACCTGACGCAGGTGCATGAGTGAAAAATCTTGGGACACATCAGCCCACTGAGGTATAGTACCCACCAGTGAGGTGAAGTTAGAAGTGTCAAATGTGAATCCCAGATATGAACTCTAATCAGGGGTGTATATTAATGCAATGATGTCATTTTGACTCTGTGACCCCCTCAGAGCTGTTAGTCAATGAAGTAAGGTGGGTGGGGAGCATGAGTGTCAAACAACAGCCTGAGACATTCACTGGTAAACTCATGGAATTTTTGAGTAGATATTATCAGATGGGGTAAGGCATATTATGGATGTGTGCAGTGTTTATAGGATAGGGATGTAGCTCATTATAAGGTGTGTTGGTGGTGCATTATGGGATGATTGACCTATTTTGGAATGGGTGGCTTGGGTATTATAGAATGGCTGGTTACTAGGAATTGCTAGTTTCTCATTAAGGGATGGATGTGAGTCATGTTATGTGATGTGTCAATGGGTTATTTTGGGGTAGATGGATGTTAAAAGGGTTAGGTGGATGGTTATTATGGGATGGAAGGTTATTATGGAAGAGATAGTAAGTGATCAGATGTATGCCTGGAAACCATTAAATACCTTGAAAGTTTATTATGGAATATCTGGTTACTAGAAATGACTAGTTGTTTATTATAAAATATTTGTGTAGCTTGTTATGGCATGGGGTGGTGGGTTATTATGCAATGGCTGCTTTTATGGAATTGGTGTGAGGCATATTATAAGTTGTGTTAGTGCCTTATTATGCAATTGGTAGATAGGATGGGTGTGAGAAACCCAAACCATAAGTGGGTTGTGATAGGGTGAAGAATATTATGTGATTTGTGAGTATTGCATTATAGGATGGATATTTATTATGGGATGAGATGGTGGGTGGTAATGGAATGGAAAATGATGCTGTTATGAAATGCATGAGCAAGTTATCATGGAATGTCAGGTTATTATGGGATAAGGGGGTAGCTAATATTGGATAGTTGCATACTAGGGATGGCTAGGTATTTATGGCTGTGAGGCATGCTATGAGATGGGTCTGAAAGTCATGGGATGGCTGCACATTGGGATTTGGTGATTTTTTATTATAGGATGGTATAAGGCATAGTATGCAATAGCTCAGTGGATTATTATAGGGGAGTCAGTATAAAATAGTGAGGTTAGGGTTCATGTTGTGGTTGGTAGGTCTATGTGGCTCTGATTGACACCACATGACTCGAGTCCATATTCCACATCATCCTTTGGTCTGCAAATAATTGACCCTTTTAGGTTTTTTTTGTGACTGATAGATCTCCTCCTGGAGCTCATGGAGAACCTCTTGTCTCATTTTGAAACACTTGATACACAGGTGACAGGTGACCTGAAGTCATGTGACATTGATAAAAGATGATTGACAGCTGAGAGATGATGGTTAAATTCTTCACACAAGGGTAGATAATTGATTCATTGAGTATCAGATGGACACCTGAAGAACTGAGAATTTCATGCACTGACCCTTAATCCTGCCCATGTTCTCAACATTCTATAACACAATTGTGACTCCATATGGAAACTGAGTCACAAGTGAGTGGTGCAATTCAGGAGTGTAGAGTGTAGAGCATTTCTGCAATGACATCATTGTGATGTTGTGCACCCTCACAATTTTCCATAAAAATGTTAAGAGGGCATGGAGTATTTGTGTCAATCAACAGTCATAGCGCTTGAGTGGGGGGACTTATGGAATCGGAGAGTGATTATTATTGAATGGAGGAGTCAATACTATGGAATAGGTGGGTTTGTTATTGTTGTTATTGTGTTATTGTGTCTTGTATAGTCCAATGAGTTGCATATTTATTAGTAGTGATTACAGTCGCATCTATTTCCATGTGAAAGAGTCCAAACAAAACAAGTTTTGGACATTTTTAACATACAGCTTGTAACAAATAAGCATGAGAAAAACCAATTCCTGCATTTCCTTTGTCATATAGCTTAATTTTATGTTTTTACTTGTGAGAGTACCATCAATTAAGCAAACAATTGTTCTGTTCTATAACAGATATTTTATTAACTGAATAAAACATTACCTTAACTTCTCCTTTATAACCAGCAACTATGACACCTACAGTAAAATGAAATTTCCCAGAGATATACTACTTCTCCCATGCAAAAGTACAACTGTGCTTTTATGCAAAAGCCCATAAATGCCTATACACTCAGCATAAAGTCTCATTTCTTGAGTCAGAAGTGCATAAAAAATATAATTGAGAATCAAAATCTTGATGCCTATGTCTCTTAAAAAAAAGAACCTGAAGGGATTTCCTTGCTGAACAATAAATTTATAAATTGACATATACCACTGTATTAAAGCCTGCCAATGCATGCCCACTTGTAAATTTTACAACAGGGGATTTTTTTGTACATACTTATTTAGTGTCAGTCCCTGTTTTATTGTTTTCCCTTTCTATATTTAGGGCATATGTCAGAATCCTTTAGTCTTCCTATGTAGGTTTATTGCTTACTTTTATGTTCCAAATGATCATACCAGAAGTAAGTTTCTAGTGGTCCAGTAATTCTCTTTCAACCAATACTTTTTTTTCTGAAAAACCACATCCTTAACTGTTTTCCCTTTTGTTGCAGCAGCCATCACCATCCTTTGATTATAAGATGGTCTAATATTTCTACATATCTTAACATAATTAAAGATTTCCTTTCTTTCTAAACAGTCTGAGGCTAGCATGACCAGAATGTTAGTAGTCAAATAAACCAATTGTTTTACATGTAAAACTCCAGATTTATCTTTCCCTATCATCCTTTTGTTGTTGTTATTATCCTGGAAACAAACACCTTCCAGGATAATGCATTATTTTTGAAAATTTCTCCATTTGCTTTTCACTGCCAGTTAATCTATTTTAAAAATTTTAGTTGCTGCAGAGCTAATTTGAACAAATATGTCTTTTTCCTCTTAAGCTGTTGTTCAGTCAGCGTCAGGGTCTGTTTTCAGATTTGATGAGATATGATATAAAAATGAAAAACTTTATGATTCACTTTTTCAAAGAACAATGTCTCTCATCATAGCACCTGCTAGTACTCACTCCATCATAATAGACTTGGAGAGTCTGGGGTACTCAAAGCCAGGTTGAAACCTGGCATCATAAAACATATCAACACCCAGTACATTGTGCCAAGTTCAGATTTTTGAGGGGCTTAATTTTTCTTCTTTGTCAACTTCAGTTGCAGGTATCGAAACCCTGGGAAAAAGCAGTGTATTTTGGGGAAATAACACTAAAACAGATCTTCCACCACCACAGACCCAGTGGGTTCTTATTGTTCAGTTTAGAGTACTTGCAAGATCCTTGTGTACACTTAAGAAGCCTGGGTATCCTTCTAAGTTTTTGTCTCTACAAGATAACAACAGAGAACTGGGACAAGCATGGAGAAGATCCATTTTAAGTGCAAGATCCTCATCTTCCACACTCTACTTTAACCTTACCTCTCATTACATCTGAGCCAAAAAGTTCCAGTTTTCCTCCACACCAAACACACATTGGACTCTCCATCATTCCTGAAGCCACACAGTTTTTTATCTGTGGATCATAATACTCTAACAATTCTAGAGTATTCTGGCTCTGTGAAAGCAGACAAAAAAAGTCTCTGACCTTCATATTTGCATCTTGTCATCTGCACACACACATCCATCCATCCAGATAAAGAAGGCCATGGATGATTGTGTAATTCTTTAATATCAGAATTCTAGAAATCAGGAAGGAGATCATTGTTTTAGTACCAATAATGTACATATAATCTATTAGAGGATTATAGATTCAAAGAAAAAACTTGTCTTTAGAAGAAGGTGTCAAGTGTTAGAGGAAGACATGGCATAGACCACTCTTCCACGTGTTCCCTTTATTGAGAAGTGTGGCTGAGTCCTGACACCTACAAAATGAGTAAAAATTAAAAAGGCAAAGAAGTTCTTTACTTTTATTGGTCTGTGAGTAAGTGAGTGAAGTGTAAATGGGCAGCCACAGTCTGATCTTAGAGAACACAATAACCCCAATTCAGCAATCAGGAACTTTGGACTATATAACATGGCTACACAATATACCCTGCCTCAAATAATTAGGCAAACATTATATATATAAAAGAAAACACTAAAGACCACATCAATAATTGTTGCTTCAAAGAATACTTCAAGAAATTTTGTGAGGCCACCTTGCCATAGGTATGCCTCCTTTATCCCAACTTCTTTTCTGAACTAAAGTAATGTGAGGCATAGAAATTTCTTAAGAGTCATGTTCACTTGAAAATACCTGAGGGGTCTGTGCCTTAACACCTGACACTGAATAACTTCTGTGAGGTAATGTAATAGGGATGCTTGGAGGTACTGTTCACTGCTGCTCAATGCTCCAGGTATGAGCAAGATGGGAGAATATATAGACTCTTCAGTGGAGCTCAATGTTGTCATGCTGTCAAAGACACTCTGGAGAGTTGTCACAAGCAGTGCTCAATGATAATCTACTAGTCAAATGAGTTGGTAGGCATGTCTGGCACACTAAAATGTTAAGACAATGTCCGGATGATTGAAATTTATAGAGCTATGTGATAAGAAATAGTTCAGAGAATATGGTGGTGGAGGGTTGCAATGAAGAAAAAACTGTGCAAGTAAAGGACCTGAGTTTATACCCACTGCACATATAATTAACAGTAAAACATTGCATAAAACACTTTCAAATGCCAACTGACAAGCAGAGTTAGAAGGACCCTAGAGGACATGGTTAGTATATATAATCTACCAGAAGATTATAGATT
>PVIH01023748.1:0-24166 GCA_004025045.1 Sigmodon hispidus | reverse complement strand
TCCACAAGTCTGTTTTTATGCCAGTACCAGGCTGTTTTTATTACTGTAGCTCTATAGTATAGCTTGAAGTCAGGGATGGTGATACCTCCTGAGGTTCTTTTGTTGAGTAAAATTGTTTTGGCAATCCTGGCTTTCCTGTTATTCCAAATGAAATTGAGTATTGTTCTTTCAAGGTCCAAAAAATATTGTGTTGGGATTCAGATGGGCAGTGCATTGAATCTGTAGATTGCCTTTGGTAGAATTGCCATTTTTGTTGGCAATGTTGACCCTACCCATTATTTCTAACACACCACATTCATAGCAACTCTTGAATGGTGTCTAAGGCAGAGTAGAAGCTCAGTCAATAGGAAGGTGGGCTTGAATAAATTCTGGGGCTTTGAATCTGTCTCTAAGACATAGCCATCTCTGCTCGCACACATCCATTTATAATAACAGCTAATATTGCTATAGCCATGCAATTCTAAGATGCAGTTTGTCATACCCTAACCAAAGGTATCTTGCCTTTGTTATAGTTTAACCCAAGTCACCTTTCTTTATTATGACACAGCAGGATGTCTTTCATTTTATTACATCTTAAATTCAATGAAATGTGATATCTGGCACTTAATGATGTACCCAAATCTTTTCTAAGTGTTTAAAATAAAGAAACACATTTAAACCTCCAAACATACAGAACAATCCATCCCACTGTTATTCCAGTTTCAGAGAAGTAGAAACAAAAATTTGGAAGTCCTTTAATTTGATAATTTAGCTGGTTAAAAAAGTTGAGTGGGTGTAAAAACACTACCTTCTTCTCCAATTTTCCACAGCACATCACTGTTTTTCAGAAGTTAACTTTCAATTGGTATCACAGCCCTCTTATTTATTTGTTTACTTACTTATTTACTTACTTATTTCAGAACCCCTTTCTTACACAGAAAACTAACTATATTTTAATCGCAGTAAAATTCTAGATCAAACAGTCTAAAACGGTTCTCCATGAAAACTGCTTTAAATGTACAGATGTTTATAAGCATCAGTTACTACTCTTATTTATATGACAAAATATCTGACAAAAAAGCACAGCTGCAGGACAATAAGGCACATTGTGTCCACAGTTGAAAAGCAAAGCTATGAATGCAAGTACCCAGATGGTTCTCCCCTTCTCTTCCATTTTTTTAGGCCCAGGACCCAGATCAAAGGATTGTGCTATCCACAGTTAGGATGAGTCTTTGCCCTTCAGCGAAACCACATTGAAAACACCATCGCAGACAAGTTCAAAGGTGTGTCTCCCAGCTGATTCTAAATCCAATAAAGTTGGCAGTGCAAATCAACCATTTGATGGTCTTCAACATATATCACTGAGGGAAAATGGAATAAATCTGGAAAGTCCAAAGCAGGATGAGGAAATAAAGGGAGTTTTCTACTGATAACATCTATGAGGTACTGCATCCCTCAAGCATTTATTTCTTTTGTGTGTAGAACAAGGGGGATAGAGGCTAAATGCTAGGGATTCCCCAAGGTGAAGAATCAAAGACAAGGCCAAGAAACTCAATGCACAGAAAAATTAGAAATCATACTTCTCTGCAAAGTGTCAGCCATAAAAGCTGAGAACTAATCACCATAGCATGACCCTCATCGAGGCTGAGGCTTGGGTTTGCCTCACTTACTAGAGGATTGATGGTGGCATTCAATTAGAAAATTCCATTCCAAGAAACAAAAGAGAGTTCTTAGAAACAGATTTAAGAAGCAGACTACAAATTATAACTATTCAAGTCCAACAAAGACCCAAGAAGAATGAAAAGATGTATTGGTGTGCTAAATGATGGAGCAAAAGGAATTATCCAAAATGCAGCTCGGAAGACACAGACAACACCTTTAAAAATGAGAAGCCAAGGCTATCAGCAAGGAGTGACAAAGGCTAATGAATGCTTCATCACCATTCCAAGGAAGATTTAAAAAGCATATGTGCAAAATATCATTCAAAGAGAATAGCTTCTACATCCAGAAATAATAATGTGTATCAAACAAAATAAATACAAAAGATGCACACACCTTAGGAAATTTAAAAGACTTAACACCAAAGACAAAGGAGATTTTGGAAATCTGCAAAGGTAAGGGGTTTCCATTGCACAGTGGTTAGCATGCTGGGATTGAATGAAGAGCACTGCTAAGTGTCAATCACAGAATGGAAGAGAACCAGAAATCACCTGGCTGGGGAGGACTTTCCTGGAGTTCTGAATCCAGTGAAACACACTTGTAAGAAAGTGGATGAAGTAAGACCATCTCTGAAAAGTAAAGGCTTTACAAGAAAGAGAATTTTTAAATCGTTCAGAAGAAATGGATTGCTACCTGGGAAGGCATGGACACAAAAATGAAAGATTATTCTACCTACTAAAAACTGTGAATATGCCAAGCAAGCATTGACTGTAAGAACAAATACAACAACCAGTCTGTGAAGCAACGGGAAACTGAGTCTAAAATATTGTACATAGATTCAGAAAGGAATGGATAAAGTGCACTTTCTTCTAGTTGCTGACCAAAGGAAAATAATGATGTGAATTAACTTTAATTTTGTTACTGAATCATTTCTATAATATAAAGTAACAAAGTAAAAGAGAGACACAGAGAAATTCAAATACATAGAGGAGGAAACAAACCCATAGCAAAGAAAAAAATCAGTCTAAAAGAAGAAATGCACTGGACCTGGTAGCTCATACCTATAATCCCAACATCCAAGAGCCAGAAGACAATCCCTCAAAAGGTTTTCCAACCTGGGCAACACAGTCACAAAAGGGGGGAGGGAGGGGTGACAGAGGAGGACATCGTATGTCAAACTTTGGCCTCCACATGTGTGTACAGAAGCATGTGTACCTGCATACACACATATACCACATACAATTTTTTAAAAAAAGCACAACAATGAAGATATATTAAAAAATCCCATACATAAGGCAAAAAAATATGGTAAATTAGACAACAAAATCCAACATTAGTGGGAAGGCTAATACAGCCTGCTATATTGGGTTTAGTTTAAAAAATTGTAATTCTTTTAACATTATAATGAAACCATATTAACAAAGAAAATTCATGACTATTAACAATAGTCAGGGGGCTGGAGAGATGGCTCAGAGCTTAAGAGCACTGGCTATTCTTCTGGAGGTCCTGAGTTCAATTCCCAGCAATCACATGGTGGCTCACAACCATCTATGTTGACATCTGGTACCCTCTTCTGTATACTGTATATATAATAAATAAATAAACCTTTAAAAAAAACAATAGTCAAAGAAAAATAATTTGATAAAATCAAATAGTAACTTAAGGGAAAAAAAAACCTCTAACTAGGAATAAAAGGAACTTTCTTTAGTCTGATCACTGGGCATGTATGTGAAAATAGTGTTATAAATTATTTATTTAACAGTCTATTGAAGGCAGGTCCTATGGGATCAGATGCCCAATTTTCACCACTTCAAATTATTAATACATTCGAGATCTGATCCAGGATAGAAAGAAAAGCCATATATATGTAAGAAATGTCCGAATCAAAACTGTCATTACGTAGCATACTGCCACAGAAGAAGTGGAGGCTAAAACTCACAAAAGTCATACACCCGTATATGTGTAAACCTGTGATTCCCTAGTCAAACCAAGTTTATGTGTCTGTGTCTACCCAGACACTTTACCTGTACCTCTTTCTAGTTCTTCAGAGAATGCAGTATGTCTTTACAACTCATGTCCATGTACAAAGCCCAACAGTGTCTACAAATAAATTGTTCCTAAGCTATAAAGGAACTTAGTAAGTTGATGACAAATAAATATACAAAATTCAGGTATAGTGTCCCAATCACCAGCATATGAAGGAGGGGAAGAGGGGGAGGAGGAAGAGGAGGCAGAGGAAGCAGATCTGTAACAAGAGCAATGAAACACATAAGGAACATAAAAACAATTCTTCTGTGCAAACCCTTAATTCAGAAACTTGTAGAGCACTATTAAGACATATTGAGAAATGCCAAGATAAATGGAGATCATTCAGATATCTGAATTAGCATGAGAATGAAAAGAAATGTCAATCCACCATTTAAAACTCTATTATATAGATTCAGCAGAAATCCAATTAAATCTCAACAGAATTTTTCCTTAGAATTTGTCAGCCTGAGTCTAAAATGCACAGCCAAAAACATATTTAAAACTAGAGTGCTTTTATATCAGGTAAGTTTGTATAACTACTAAATACAAAGGAATATTGATTCAGTAATCAATTTAGGAACTTGAATAATAGTCTAAAGATATACCCAAAGAATATTAAAACTTGATTAATAATAGCAATAAGGAGACAGAGGGTGATGGATTCAGAACTCACACATCTCCCAACCACAAGCAGAAAGAGAATGAACTGGGAAATAGATGGCATCCACTACTGTTCCTAAACCTAATCTTTGCTCCAGAGCAGAGACACAGCTGATCTGGTCAGAGACAAGAGTCAAGGGACTACTTTTAGAGCCTCTTCTATAATTATAAGGAATGAGCCCAGCTCCAGCACCAAGAATATGACAAGTCTTATGGACTGTTTTTTAAAAAGTGGATTTCTGGTCCTTAAGACATCAGTGGAACAAATAAGTAGGTCTGTGCATCCCCAGACACCAAGCCTTAGGCTAGGCTAAGCACTGGACCTCAGCCCTACCTCTGCACACACACATTCCAAGTGCCTGTTGGAGGCTATGGCTCCCTCTGTGCTGCTCTTCTTGTGAGTGAGAAAGTTTTCTCTTGGAATGTACCAGACAAGTCACAGCAAAAGCCACTTTACCACTCAAGTTCATGGCTAGTGAGATATTGTAAATGGCTGTGAATGAAAACTGCCAGAAAGCCACATAAACACATGAAGCTCCATCCATGGTTGAGTCTTCTGGTCAACTGTTTCTGAGAGCAGACTCCTGCTCACCTTAGTCAAGGCTGAGAGAGAAGAAACAGCATCCTCTCTGCTTCAAGCCCAAGTTTTATGCTAAAGATGAAGATGGACAGATTGTCCTTTGCAGAGGATTTCCTCTTCACTGGCAGATACACAAACGCATAATCAAGTAAAGCGTAGTAATTGCTGTAGAATGAGTTCAACGAGATGCCTAGCTTTCTCCTGCCATGGGTGAGCACTGTGCATGCAGACATCCTGGCGGGAATGTAAATACTCTAAAGTCTTCTGTCCCTCCTTTTGGCTATCAGACTATTGAAAAAACTGTCTCCAAGAAACTGAAATTCTCCCAAGAGCTGAAACCTAGTGCTGGCCAGGAGAGGTTGTCTCCAGAAAGAACACACACAATGTTTAAGGAGTCATTCCTCATTGCAGGAATGATTGGAATGAAACAATAAAAATGGGCAGGACCACACCTTGACCAGGACTAGTTAGTTATGCATAGCTCCTACCTTCTATTTAAATCTAAACCTATGTCAGGACCCTGAAGATTAACTGGGAGGTCACTTGTCCTCTTTATTTTTTTTCCCTCTTCCCAATATGACCACACACTGAGCAATCTCTCTACTTTTCATTGTAATTTGTCTCTTTAATTGAAGCCTATTGAGATAGATAGCAGTGCCTAGATTTTTAGTGTTACCCGGGCCCAGATTCTAGTCTTAACAACTCCCATAAAATAATAAGTAGCTTAGGACCATGTACACCTTTTCTCTAGGCCAATTTCCCATTTGTAAGAGGGGAGGGCTGGGTCTGATGAGTGTCTGCTTCAGATCTGGTATTGCTATAGTCTAATGGGTTTCTCCGCTAGAATCTTGTGAAAATCACTCAGAGACAAGACCTCAGTCTTTCCCTTACAGCTTACTCTGCCCCAAACTCACTCCACACTATGGTCTTTGTTCAAAGATGCCTTTAAGTGACAAAAAGACATCGGAGATTGATCCAAATGATAAATGCTCATTTCTCCTGCTGATTGCAATAGTCACTAGACACCCTACATCACTGGATACCCAGCTACTGTACCTCTAGGGTCAACATTCCTGCTGCCTATATTCTCGAGGTTAAATGTCAATCTCAACCTCTTCAAATACAGTCCTCACTGTAAGACCTGCCTGGGATTCCTGATGTACCTCCCTCAGCCCCAGGTCTCCACGTGGATCTAAGTTCTGTATTCTAACAGCTGTTAGACCCTGTCCCCAGCTCTCCCCATATCTTTTAGTATAACCAACCTGTACTCCTTTATATGCACACCTCAACAACACTGCCCTATTCTCCTCAGGATTAGCCTGCCCTCTTCAGCAGTCAGTACTTGGTTTAAAGAAAGCTGTCATGGGGGCTGGAGAGATGGCTCAGCGGTTAAGAGCGCCGTCTGCTCTTCCAGAGGACCCCGGTTCAATTCCCAGCACCCACATGGCAGCTAACAACTGTCTGTAGTTCCAGTTCCAGGCAAACACCAAGGCAAATAAATAAATAATAAATAAATAAAGTTAAAAAAAAAAAAAGAAAGCTGTCATTTGAATCTTGCCCTGGCCTCCATGACAGGGTTACTGAAAGGCTGCAATGAAGGCTGCAATGTCAGCTCCATTTACCGAGGATGTTTGACTTCCTAACTGGCTAGTGACTTCCTACAGTACACTTTGTCTTGCTGTTAGGACCAAAGTCCCATAAAGACATACCCACAACAGACAGTATCTGGCATGGTCTTCCATGTGTCAGAAACCACCAGGCCTGCGGCTGGAGCGATGACTCATTCATTAAGAGCACCTGGTCTTCCAGAGGACTCCATTTTGGTTCCCAGCACCCACATCAGGCCACTCACAATTGTCTGTAACTTCAGTTCCAGGGAATCTGATATTTCTCTGCCTCCTTCTAACACCCACACTCACAGGCACATATCCATATGCAGATACATATCTTACACATAATTAAAATTAATAAAAATTAAACTTAGAAAATCCATGAGGCATGGTAGAAAGATCCTATGGCATGGAAGAAATGGATGGTCAGTTATGACCACCCTGAGTCCCTTGGGTTACCAAAAAAACCGCGTAAGTCCCCTGTCTTCTTTCTCACCCTCTGCAATCTGTTCTCTTTATTGGAATCAAAGCATGAGGACACTCATCCCTTTCAATGCCATTCCTGTCACTCCAATTGCTGTGTGAATAATACACAGGAATCCACTGAATCTGGCCGCCATTACCGCATTGACCTCATCACCTTTGGACTATGTCCTTACTTTGCTGCATTCATGCTGACCTTCCTCCCACATGCCTCCAGGCCTTCACCCTTTTCTCTGGAATGCTCACATAGCTTGCACCTTTTCCTCCTCCAGGCCTCTGAGAAGATAATGGCCTTTGCTTAAATGAATGCTTATCCAAACCTTTCCTACTACTGGAGCTCCTTTGCCATCTCTTATATTTCTACCTAGTACTAAGAACTGTGTTTGCATCCCGAATATGATCTGTTCAATGTCCTCCCAACCCAAAAAGCAAATCCTGCACAGACTTGACACTGGCTTTTGCCCACTTCTGCTTCTCGGGTGTCTAGAGCACCACACAACCCACGCCAGATGCTAGGTAGATTCTTGAATAGCAGTGAGGGTGAGTAAGTGAGTAAATGAGTCTGTAACTTAGACCCTTGGTGCCCTGGGCATTGTTCCAAGATGTTGCTATCTGATGGGGCTGCTATTGTCCTCTCCTTCTCAGTTCCCACCCTGTCTGCTGCAGCAGATGGACAGCACACTTTGGGGAATTCTCAGAACAAGGAAGGACAGCAGCATCTGTAGGGTGGGGCCAGAGCCACCCCTGTCTGTTTCTAAATGCTGTTTTTCAGCTGGTTGTCCCCACACCTCCAGCCTCTCTACAAATTTCATGGGATTAGAGGACAATCAAAGTTTAAAAAATAAAAATAGAGTGCCCCAGAGGGAGCCTTTTGTTTTTCTCTTTAGGGCCTGAGCCCTGATCTCCTTTGCAGAGCCCCATGATCACTTACATCTACCTAGTTACTAGGTTGAGAAGCCAGTTCCCTAGGCTGTCATGGGAGGGAGGTCAGGAAAGCAGAGTATAAGAAAGGAGCCAGGAACGGGAAGCAAGGAAAGAGAGTCAGATGGCAAGAAGAGGGCAGAGACAAAGACAAAACCAGGACAAAATCAACAGTAGCCAGGCAGCATGGTGATGACCCTCATGTCTTCTTACCTGGGCCTCCTCCTGGAAGTGAGGATAATGGACTAAAATAATCAAGAGAGGAGAGGATCCCCAGCTTCCAGTGTTGCATATAAATCCAACATCAATGGGTAGGTGGCAGATGGGTGGGTGGGGGAGTGACCAAAATAAGAGGAAACAGATTGATGAATGACAGGATAGTGAGAAATGCAGGAACGGGTGAGCCAGAGGACCACATGGCCTATTCTAGTGCTTGACTTCTTTACAAGGGGCAGCTGACTGGGTCTGCATGCCCAGGTCTCTGTATTCCTTGGGCTTACATCCAGCAGAGTTCTGTGCAGCCGGCAGCTGCTGATTCACATAATCATTCAGAAGACTGGGCTGTTCCAGGGAACCTTCCTACCATGGCAATAATGATCTTTACCCCACTCATAATCTGTATTTGCTCAACAAATCAGAGCTAGGGAAAAGAGAGAGGCCAGAGCTCATGGATAACACTGGAGTTCGGATGCCTTCTTCTCCAGAGCACTCTTTGGGGTTATACAGGAATTGATGTCACCTGATCATCATCTCCACAAATCTCTTAGGTGATAGTCCAACTCCCACACCCCCAAATGATATATGTTCTGAGGTGATTTATCTTTATCTTCAAAAAAAATTCTCACTTAAATTTCCTTTCTATTAAATGGTACCATCATTTTTCTGGTTGCTCAATAACACTTCATTCATTCACTTACTCGTTTAGGCATCTGTCCATTCACTCACCATGTCCCTGTGGTATGTGTCCGCTATATACTGTTACCAACTAGGACAAAGTAATATTCAAAAGTGAAATGTCCCAAACATAAAATAAAATATTATTAGTTATTACAGCAAAACAGGAGATCCCTACTGTGATGAGGCCTTGAAGGAGACATAACGAGTTTTAAACCTTATAAAATTGGATTTGATCTAGTCAGGGAAGTCACAGATATAAAAAGTGAACTGAGGGATAAGTAGAAATTTGGCAGATAAGGAGAGGAAGAAAGAACATTTTAGATAGAATAGCAACCTTTGCAAAGGCCTATGGCAGCAGGGATAAAAGAACTGAGAGAGAGCCACAGAGACAAATCAGGAAGGGGAGTGCTGTGTGGGAAGATACAGGCTGGACTAGACAAATGAGACCTGGTCAGCTTGCTTGGGGATTTGATCTTTACCTCAAGATCAGTAAGAAGCCACTAAAGTGTTTTGAAGTTGAGAAATGACAAGGTCAGAATTGTTGTAAAGCCTCTTTTGATTGTTCTGTAAAGACAAACTGGAGGACAGTCAGTCTGGACATAATTGTCACTCGGGTGTTTAGAGTGGTACCTTGAACTTGGGGATGCTGGTGAAGATAGAGAGAAGGGATGGGCTTAAGGGATACCCACTAACATCAACAGCATGAGGATGACTGATCTGGGCTTGAAGCAGAGAGATGAGGAGGAGGATGGCTTCATCTCTCTGGCTTGGACAGCTGGAGAAACGGAAAGGTCATTCAGTGAGATCAGAAACACCTGGGGAGGATCAGGTATTCCCAAGGTTGACAGTGCAGGGGGGAATGACAGACATCCCATACTCAATATGTTGAGCATGACAGGCCTTGGAGACATCAATCTGGGAGACCCCTTAACTGCCTGTATTCATCAGTTACTGTGCAGTATTGACTCCACCTGTCTCCATGGACCAGCTCAGACCCCTGCAATTATTCCCTGTGTAATTAAAGCAACACCTGGCTCTCTCCCTCCAATGTCGTCTCCTCTGATGCAAGTCTTTTTAAACAGCATCTCCTGAAAGAGGCCTTCCCAGAACCACCTCATCCTAACATAACCGCGTCCTATTACATTGGGCTCAATGGGTAATTTCTTCTTAAAAACAAAAACACTTACTATATAGTGTTGGTTTACTGTGGGAGGAAATAGACATACATGTCTTAGCCCTGCCAAGAGATCATATACACCAATAATAAGGGCACAGGTTGCCCACAATTGGGTTTCTAAATGCCATTACCACATAAAAGAAGCCTGAGATCTTCAGATAAATGGCTGATTCCAAGCAGGAATAAGGAAGGATCAAAATGAACCCTAACTTCTTGTTACATCAGATAATAAGAAAGCTCTTATACAATCATGAAAACAAATTGAAAAGAAACAGAAGCCAGCTTATGACAGCTTCCCACTCACTGAATCTGAGATCATGTGACCATAAAAGCTAAAATAAATACAATACTTGATTTATCCAGTGAATTAAAAAAAATATGAGACCCCCCATGAAAGAAAAAAAAGGAAGAATAGAGGAGGGGAGAAAATAAATAATCTTTCTTATAATAAAGTAACAATAAGTAAATATAAAAGCAAGAATAAGTTCAAAGTTATGACTAACATATCACTATAAGTTTGGTGACAAATATGGTATGTTTATATTCTCAAAATATCTCTCCACAAGTTACCTGTTAACTTAAAGAGAGGAAAACAGCAACTTTAATATAGAAAAATTGACAGACATCACCCAAAGTGACCAATGACAGCCTCCAGCACCAGGAGCCAGACAAGTCCTACTCTGGGGCTTGCTGAAATGAGACTCAAAATACAGTTGCTTCTCCAAATCATATATTCTCTCTCCAGTTATACAGACCACCAAACACCCAAATGGAGGATATTTAACATAATAACCTCCTGTACTATTCAAAACAAAGGGGTCAAGAGAAATAAAGCAGGAGAGACTAAGGAGACATGATAGAAGTATCTACAGTCTGGATCTGGGAGGAAGATGGCATGGCCACAAAGATGGTATTGAGGCTGTAATAGATAATCTTGTCAACTTGACTGAAAGTGAAATCAGCCAAGAGACACACTTCTGAGCATGTCTGTGAGGGTATTTCCAAAGAGGCTGAGCTGAATAATGAAGACCCCCTAAATACAAAGGGGAGTGGGGTGAGCAATGCACCCCACTTTCTCTGCCACCACACTCATGTCTTCACCAGCCCAATAAAATATGTCCTCTCAAATTGTGAACCAATTTAAAAACAAAACTTTCAAAATCTTTCCTTCCTTTAATCTCTTTGTCAGAAGTGCCACCACTCTGAGAAAGATGACACAACACAGCCTGCACTGAGACAGGAGACTGTCCTTTCTCTAAACACACACTGGAGTACTGAGGGACAAAGAGTGAGTGTGTCCCTAATCCACTATGAGATGGATAAGAAATATGAAAAAGTGGCATGCACTCACATAGTTAATAAAAAGCATATTATGGTCATGTATCTATAACCATGAGATATAACTTATACAAGCACAAAATCGTGTATATAAGTGGGAAGGGTGTATCTTCATGTTATTGGAGAGAAAAAAAAAAAAGCAGAACTTAAAAAAAAGAGAGAGAGAGCTGTCCTAAAACCAACTGAAAATTGGATAGAGAGGAATTTCTTATCTAGTCTTGAATATTTTAATTAAGCTTAATATAATGCTAAAATTCTAAGTGACATAAAATAGTAAGCACCTAATAAACATTTAATAAATGAATAAGTGAACTCCCACTGGATTACAATCTTCCTGTTGAAAATGCCCAGTGCCTTACTTGTAAATATGTGAGAACTATCTGGATAACTGAGCGTAGCCTCGCAGCCCTACTTGTTCCATTTCCATCCCTACTACACACTCACACTATAGGCTCCAGTCACAGAATTTAAAGCCCCCCAAGCTTACAATTAAGAAAAGCTAGGTGGGGTCTGGAGAAATGACTAGGTGGATAAGCACTTGGCATGCAGCCATGAGGACTGGGCTGTGGATCTCCAGAACGACATGAAAGCCACATGGGCAGAGCAGCCAACCTGGAATCAGTGCTCAAGAGGCAGAGACAGGGTCCCCAGGACAAGTTTACTAGCTAACCTGGCCAATGGGGAAGCTCTGGGTTCAGCAACTCAGTTAAAAAAAAAATGTAGAAACTTTGAGGAAGACACCCCATGGGCATACACATGTGTCCACACACATGTGAACACAGCACACACACACACACACACACACACACACATACACAGCTTGGTTCTCTTCTTCACTTTCTGAAACCTATTGTCTTTCAAGAGAAAGAACGAGCATGTCCATCTCTGGAAAGGCCTCTCTGATGTGCACAGCTGGAGAGGACCTGGCCTCTATGAACCACACCTAACAGATAGGCCTCTGTGTGGCTGCCTGACTTGTCACATGGTCAGATGGTGACTTGTGGACTGGGATTGCTCCTCTGTCCCTTTATCGTGTGCTTTGCCTGGGTTCTAACACAACAAATGGTCTCAATTAATATATCAGACATGAGTTTCTGACTCAGGCTAACTAAACTTCTAGACTGGCCTCTGAGTACTTCCTTATCCTCAAAATGTGCAGAGAGGTGAGGGAAAGGAGCTTGTCTCTCATTTCACACAGAAGGAAGGGGAAGATAATACAGCTCAGAGCCTGAGGAGAACTGGTATTTGCCTCTCTCACACAGTCTAGCGTTCTTTCATGAAGTGGATGGGACAGGAATCAGGGAGATTGTCTTTCAGGCCAAATGCTAGATTTCTAATAACCTCCCTGCTTCTATTATCACAGCTGGAATAAGACACATCCATTTTACAGATCAGCAAACTGAGACTAGACATCAGATCTTTCTGCCTGCAAACCTTAAGTACTTTTTCCTCTCACATTGCCAGTATGTTGCACTCCCCTGACTCCATTAGAATGAATGGCCTGGATGAAATATTCTATTCCACAATGGCCTGGATAAAATATTCTATCCCACAATGGCATCTTTTAAACCAGAAGGTCACGCAGGCCCACAATGCAGCTCGCACTCTCAGACCACAGGCCACACTTCACAGGGTTTCCAAACCAAGATATTTGGTTTGTAAGACTAGCCTTCCATTTCTCCAGTGCAAACTGAACGCTGCACACAATTACTCAGCCAAACTGCTGACGCCTACAGACGCTGCATCACGCCTAGCAGAATCCTGTCTGCCTAGAGACAACCTCAGGGGATCTGGGACACCCCAGAGCTTGACACTGGGGGGGTACTTAGAGCTGGAAAAGCGGAGTTTGGATTGACTAAATCATGTACTTTGGTAGGGGCTACATTCCAAAACCAGAGATTGTTTTGGATATAAGAATTAAACCCCCAGAAGCCCAATATTGTCCACCCCATGATGATGGCTGGGAGATCTTCACCTGACCCAAGAGGCCTTCCCTCACCATGTACCCCTATGTCCCAGGGAGTGACCATTCCTATTTGAAGCTAGGAAGGCTAGGGGTGCTGCTCAGCCATGAAACTGATATTCACTTCCTGGTACCAGACAGAAACAAGCCCTTAGCCCTCCCCTAGTTTACCTGAAGGGGTAGTTTTCCCTGTTTCCAGGCTTTCAAAATGGGGAGAGTTGTCTGTCCTACTCAGTGGCCAATAGCCATCCACTCAAGACTGCAGAGTGGGACCTGGAAAGGAAGGATGGCTGGCTCTGACTGGGGCTTATTTGACCAAGCCATGCTTCAGTTCCCTGTGTTTAAGACATGAGTGCCCATTTCAGACGGTGTCCTAGAGGTTTCATGAAACAAAAGATTCAAAGAGCCAAAAACAGAGAACTGGCTTTTACTAGATATTAAGTGTGGGGAATTGTGAGTGGGACACCCACTCACACATTCTGAAACCCCATGCCATGGTCTCTTGCTGGTTTTAAGCCTGCTTACCAGGTCAAGTTTCAATGTCGGGAAGCCAACAGAGCATAACCAGAATGAACCCTTGGCAGAGATACAATCTCCTCTTTGAGGTTACATTTGTCCAGAAAAAAGCAAAGCCACTAAACCTTTCTCCACAGCAGGCCCAGGGTGTTTCCTTTCTTCTTCTGTGGTCAAAGGCTTTTCATGCAGTTAGCCTTGAACATGAGCAATGGCCACCACTCTTGGAGAAGCAGTCACCCACAAGGGGCTTGGAACATCATCATCAGGCACTCTAATACTGCCCTATGCAAGCATAGCCCTGGCATGGGGTCTTTCCCAAACACAAAAGCCTCTCTAAGCAAAATAATCTCCCAGAAGGACTTAGATCTTTAACCAGCCTTTTGATATTTCAAGACCTGCCCTGGATCTCTACCAAGTTACAAATGGCTTTCTGACTATCTGACAGACTTAGGACCCTTCTGGAGAGAGAGATGAGGCTGAACACCATCCTGTGACCTCCAGACTGAGGGGAGGAGGCAAGAAAACCCTCCATGGGCCCTTGTATACTCTGAACGCTCACATTCTTTATTCTAGCCTCTGTCTCCACAAGGCCTCAATCATGTAGAGGGAAGCAGGGCTCAGACCCAAGAGACACAGACCTCCCCACAAAGTCCTGGGCAAGGCAGAGTCACATGAAGAAGGGGCAGTCATGGGGCCATGGCCAGGTTAAGGGCAAGGATCAAACCCCTTTGGGCACCCAGACACTAGGACTTTTGAGACACAGAGAGGCTGGCAGCTGAAGCCCTCAGAGCAAGGGTGCTGATCAATGCCCCAATTCACTGTAGACAATCCCCATTGTCTGAACCAGCACAGAGATGGCCATTATCTCCAGCAGCCACTAGGAAGAAAAGCCTGAGACATGGTTACCAATCAGAGCTCAAGCCAGAAGTCACAACTGAGACATATGGATTAAAAATTAAATTAAATATTTTCAAGGGGGAATGTCTCAAAAAAAAAAAAAAAAAAAGTCCAAACAATGTGGCTTCAATCTTCAGAAATTAACAGAACTCTTGATTGGTGGATATTCTATTACTATTGTTGTTATCATTTCTTCTATAAAGTTTAAGGATATTTACAGTTAAAGAAATGTAGTCTGTACAGTTGTTAAAGTAGAAATCAAAACTCGAGTGCTGACTCTTACTAACTTAGTAGGATGGAACAGTATGGAGTACTGAGAGTTCCCTAGAAACCAGAGGAAGAAGAGAAACATGAACAGGAAAATACTTCCTTCTCTCTGCAACAAGCCTGCTAAACTAGCCACAGCCTGCCTTTATTTATCCACGCCTAAGGGTTGGATGTAGGTTTGGAGCAAAGGAAAGACAGACCCTAGAGGACCACTCTGAAAATGACTAAGCCTGGATCATTCCCCATTTGATCAGACTGACATGGCTGCCTTTAAGCCAAATCACAATCATGAAATCTTCCCCAACTTCTCAACCAAAGCACATTGAATTTGGACGCATCCCAGGAACCTATGGAGAAGAGAATGGCCAGAGCAGACAGGCTCTGGAAGTTATAATTAAATAGTGACTGTAAATGCTAAGTACCAGTCCCTGGCATTTAGGGGCACTCAGTACTCCATGCAGTTATTGGTGCTCCCAATGGTCTCCATATAACTGCTAAAGGAGAGATAGGGGTGTGGAAAAGAGGATCCCCAGCAGCTGCAGGCAGGGTGACTAAAACCCAAGGACAGAAAGAATGGACCCAGACCCACATACCACACCATCCCCAGCCTAGCCCCACAGCCTCACTGTACTTCTGCAGAAGGATGAATCTAAGTCATGTACTTGAGTCTGGGACAAGCTACAGGTGCCCAAGTTCACTCACATCACCCTTTAGCCCATCTCACCTAGTATAAAAAAAAACCTTCTTCCCTCTAAAGGAGCAACTGCTGCATTTCCCACCTAGACCTCAAGGCCAAAGGTTGCTCTGTGGCTGGGCTCGATGGACAGCCCTAATACAGACAAAATACCCAGAGACATTATATCCCCTCCTCCCCAGCCAAAGCCCTCAGTGAAGGGTATTCCTTTACTAAAGCCAGGTTTCTGAACTCATTTTCCCCCCAAAAAAATGCTCAATGAAGGGTACAGGAAGTAAATGGGGGGTGCAAGAGGCAGATGTCAGGGTCAATTCAAGTCTGAGTGGGTCTGCATATGCATTTACATCAGGGATGCATGATGCATACATGCCATCTGCCACAGGTGTATAGTCTGTGGAGTGTGGCTGCAGTGTTAGTGTACATGAGTGAGTGTCCTCTGTCCGCCAACCCCCTACCCACATCTCCTGAAAGTGGAGTTTCACTCCTGGCCCCATGGTCCATCAGAATTCATTCACTCTTATATTGGATGAGAGCTTTAAGGTTGAATGTGGCTCAAAGCCCTGAGAAACCAAAGCTGTCTGACCTACAAGCAAGACACCCCAGTTGAGGACAGCAGCTGGGGACAAATGAGGTCACCCTAGAAAGTGTGGGTTCAGGTATCTATGGCTCCTTATCTACCTTCTACCTTCTGACTGTCTCTCTTCCTCCTCATCCGTCATCCATACTGTCAGGTCACCTCCCTCTACTTCCTGTCCCCTACACAGAGGCACTTCACTTCCACTGGCACAGCTAGATCCACCTGTGTGCTGCAGACAGAGCAGCAACCTGTGAGCATGCTCCAGCCCCCCCCCCCCCCCCCACACACACAGAAGCACATGCTAGCAAATTCCACATACTGACATCCTGTGCTAGACACACTCCCTTCCTTGCGCTGACACTCACTTCTACTCACAAACTCTCACACTGACACAATCACACCTGCTAGCCTAGATGTCCCAATTATGCCAGCAGCCCCAGCCCCTGAATCCAGCCACAGGAGCTAGCCATCCTCTGTGCTTACTTACTCTGAGTTTACAAGGCAGGAAGCGCGTGTGTGCAGAGGCCAGCGGTGAGTCGCAGCTCACAGCAGCTGGAACTCCAATGGTCAAGAGCGAAGTGGCTGCTGGGGCTGGCGGTACTGAAGGCTGCTTGCTGCCCCCACCCCCCAATCCTAGTGGTGCGCACCCAGCCAAACGTTTGTCCTGAGCCAAGCACCGTGGCCTAAGAGGCTCTGCCGGGGAGCGAGGGATATTTCGGAGCCCCTGGCCACAGTGGAGACCGCGCGCTGTCATCTGTGGGAGCTCTGGAATGGGGACGCGGTCGGGTCTAATTAGAGACCCAGCTCACCCCTGGGCTGGGCCATCACCCTGAACCACCAGAGCCGGCCAGGCGAGGGCGCCCACATGTGTCCCGCATGCCAACATCTGGAGAGGGGAAGGGACTGTGCTGCCACGATCAGTTTCCTGGAGCTGTAAGAAAACAAGGCGAAATTTGGGCGCAATTCACATCCCCGAGGAGGGCACAGACTCACTAAGCAGCCCCAAATGCCAGGAATGCATCTGGGTTTGTCCACTGCAGGTGCTTCCCTTTGGAAACACAGTTACCCACTTAAGTCATCCTCCACATCACAGACCTGCCAAAAATGACAGGGGGTGTTGATGAGACGCCTCCCCACCTCACCCTCACCCCTGGGCTCCATGTCAGATGGCTAAGTCCACAGAAGTCTGGTCCAGGCCCAAAAGCTCTGGAATGCTACATTTTTAGACTGAAAGGAAGCTTCTGGTTCATTCCATCCAGTGCTTCCTACCCTTTTACAAATCCCCAGGGCCTGAAGAGGCTCTACCTTCACAGACTGCCAAGAAAAGATAGTTCTCCGCCACCTGGGGCTCTGATGAGAGGTTTGCAGATTTGCTCATATTCTATATTCAGGAAGAGCATGCTCAGCACCACCTCTATGCTACAATGTCCTGAGTGTCTTTCTTGAGGGTAAACACTCCTGTTTCTTGCCTCAGGTTCTGGCTGGCACAGCTGCTGCCTGGCCTTGGGCATACCACAGCTTTGACATCAAGTCACCCACCTTGGCTCTCTTGGGGCTCAGGGCTTTGCAGGTGGCCCAGTCATTCCCAGGACATGCCAATTTCAAGTTCAGTCTGCTTCCATCCAGAGAGCAAGACTTTGCTCCCCAGCTGTGAGAGGATTCCAGTGTCATATCCTCAGGTCTGTTTCCTTCCCTGAAACAGGGCTGGGGCCTCTAGGGGACATTGGGGACATCGGCTGGGTGCTGACATTACATCACACCTTCCTCAGTTAGACACTTTGTAGAATCTTCTCTCCATGTGCTCCTGGTAGGTCAGGGTTATGCAAATAAGCTGGGTGCTGGCTGAGCTCTGCTGCTTTCTAGTTGTATCTTGGTCACATCACCCCACTGCCTGAGCTTTAGTTTTCCAAAATATATAATGAATCATCACCAGGTCTGTCTGCTGTTCATAAGGCTTTAAAAGTCTGAAAGCTCAGGGTGCAGACCAGGAAAGCTAAGATGGTTTGTAGCATGTCACAAGTAAGGCTTAGGTCTTAAGCAGCATCCCTGTTAGCAAGAGGCCTCAGAGGGCTTTTATTCTGAGCCCAATCTTTTACCTATATTTGAAGTAAGAGGAATCATTTAATTTATAGTATGGTACTTTTAGGCACTTGTGGTTAAGGCTTCAACCCAACATGCACACGTGCAATTACATACACATGTGCACACCACACATATACAGATATAAACACATATACAGATACACACATATATACAGAAAGACACATATGTATATATGTGGATATATGTTAAATATTTAATAAATCTTGAGATATCAGAGAGACTACACAGTCAAACCCTAGGCAGACAGCTCAGGAAATCCTTGATCCTTGAATACAAAGATAAACAGCTGAGTCAGTCACACACACCTTTAATCCCTGCTCAGGGAAAGCCAGGAGTGGTGATCAACATCTTTTATCCCATAACTCCAGATACAAAACTTCTTCTGCTTCTATAAATTCAAGGCTATACGCCTTTAATCCTAATCTAGATATGATAGATAAGGGCTCATAAAAACCAGGCAAAATCAAAAGCGACAGGGAGAAGCGATTGACAAAAAGACAAGCAAAAGAGACCAAAAGTGAGACTAAGACAATTTGGTGAAAATGGAGTGTGGTGCTTCCTCTCTGATATTTCAGCCTTCCCCTGATATTTGGCTCAGAGTCTTACAACCCAAAATCAAGCTACTACATATAGATATATATATGCACACCCATAAATACACACAGACACAAGCATACATACATACATACAATACATACACACAAAAACAGAGACACTCAAACACACATATATGCACACATACACACACACATATATATACATACATACACATACACCCATACATATGTACATATGTATAACATACATACACATGTGTATACATGCACAGGGATACACAGAGAACATACACATAACACATACACAGACATACATGTATGCCTACATACATCACACACATGTATGAACACAAATACATACACATACCCTTCCCAGATACTTACAACACAGCACAGCCTCCTGGACTCCTGGATTCCACATAAGCCCCAGTTGCCTGGACCCTCTTGGGTGGATTCACCGTCCCCTGGGGGTCTCCTCATGGCTATACTATGGGCTGTAGTGATTCAGGTATCCTTACAGAGGGCCCTCTGATCAGCACCATTCTGTCCACCCATCCTTTTGGGCCATGGCTGATGATACCTTCAATGCTAATCAGGGTTAAGGCTGCCCCAGGAGCTCAGAGTTAAAGTACTTGTACTCCCTCCCCTCTGCCTGCCTGGCTTCCCAAGATCTGCCCTGTTTAATTCTTAATAGAAATTCCATCCCCTTTGCAGGCTCTAGCTGGCTCAGGGAACCTAGGCACTAGCCAACAGCAAACCACACCCAGAAAGAAGGCGGCCCACCTGGTCATATACACACGTACAGATGTTCACATGCACATGGGCATTCACAAAAGCAGAGTATCCCCCAGACACAGCCACACACTGAGGAGGATCCCAGGACTATGGGTACGCAGGGTACTCGGGGCTTTTGCTCCTCTAAGCCTCCTACCGGCACTAATTCCAGTATCATCCCCATTTTATACACTAAGAAACTGAGGCAGGGGAATCAATTAGCCCATGTGAGGCCTCTGGAAAACAGCTCAACACATGAACATCAGGAGCTATGTAAAGACACATGTTTATTGCTCATGCATTCTGCAACTGTAGCAACTTTTAAACTTTATTTATTTATTTATTTGCCTTGGTGTTTGTCTGGAACTGGAACTACAGACAGTTGTTAGCTGCCATGTGGGTGCTGGGAATTGAACCCTGGTCCTCTGGAAGAGCAGACGGTGCTCTTAACCGCTGAGCCATCTCTCCAGTCCCTGTAGGAACTTTTAGCAGATGTCACTCCCATTACACAGACAGGGAATACTGGGGGCCAGGTGGCTCAAATCAGCCATCTAGCCTCAAAACTGATTATACAAAGGGTGCTGTGGCTTGGATGTGAAATATCTCTCACTGGGTCATGTGTCTCCAGCTTGGTGCTGTTGGGGGAGGCTGTGAAGCTGGGATTGGGCTAGCAAGAGGAGTAGATTGTTAGAGGGCCTGAGGGCTATAGCCCCACACTTATGCTCTGGGTCTCTGCTTTCTGGTCTGGAGAGATGAGATACAGGTAATCCCAACCTCCTCTGCTCCTCAATGCCTTCCTCCCCAAGGCAGACTGTTCCCTCAAACAACCAGCCTGAACTAGTATTTCTTCCCTAGAGCTGTTGCTTGTCCGAGTTTTGGTTACAATAACAAGTAACTGAAAGAAACATACAGGGATGATAAAATAACCAGGAGAGGTGCACAGGAAACACATAATAAGGAGGCAGACATACATGCCCTAGGTATAATCACAGATAGCTTATGCCACCTAACCAATAAGGAATTTGGGAATTACTGAATCAGACAAATATCTATTTCAGCCTAACTCGAGATCCTTCTCCCAAAGTGTCTAGCCTCATCCACCAGTCTCAGACGCCACTTCCACGATATTTCTGGAAGCACAAGTTTGTACAACAATGGATGAAAGCTTTCAGGTTTACAATCCCCTCGACTAGATCCATAGCCAACCCACAGGCCTGGTTTTCTTCAGCTTTCCCTATATTCTCTTCTTCATCTCTGAGAGAAGGCCCAGCACTACCACATCCTTTTGAGTCCATCACAAATCACATGCCAAGGAGCCCTAGGAGAATTTGAGTTGAGTACTGCTCAGCAATACTCAAAGAGCTCCCAACTCTACAGAGTGAGCTCTGCGCTCCAGATCCAGGTGAGGCTGATAGGAGCTCCAAGTATGGCGGTGCAGCCTTAACATTATTTCCCACAGAGCCGTGCTGCAAAGAGATGGGGGGAGGGGCAGTGCTCAGCAATGACACAGGGCAACCAGCAAAGCCCTACATCTGGATTACATGTACATGTAAGAGAAGACATGTACAGAAAGCAAGGTCAACAGAGTTCAGCAGCTCAGAGACACAGGCACCGCCAGAAGTTTCTCTACCACACTAGCAGCACCTAGAAGTTGGGCAAAAAAAAGATGGGCATCCTCTCAGGTACCCAAAAGCGCATGCGCACAAGGGCCTGAGGATGGCTTTGCATGGCAGCCTGGACAGAGGCGTTTGTAACCCGTTAGTTACTCTTTAAAACACATCTAAAAAAGAGTCTCAAGGGACAGAGGATCACTGGGGCTCACAGTGTGAAGGGAGAAGACAGAGGACTCTGTTCACTGTTCTTACAGCATAGAAGCTGTTCCGTGGTGGCAGCAGTGTGCAGCTGGTGTTCCTAATCTCCTCACATCTTGATAGGAAAGAAAACAGACAGGAAGTAGGACCAGGCTGCAAAACCTCAAGGCCCAGCCCTCATAATCCCTTCTTGCAATGAGGCTGTATCACCTAAAACTTGTCACAGTCTTTCAGTACAGGGACATCAGCTGGGGGCAAGTATTCAAACACATGAGGCTATGATTTCCTCAGGATACATCCACAATCAGATCAGGAAGTGCAATACTGCAGTCTGTGACTCAGAAGAGGCTCAGCCCAGTAATTTACATTTCTAAGGAGTTCATTTGGAGAATACACTTAAGAAACACTGCCTTCTAGGATAAGAGAAAGTTAGGGAATAGTTCAGCTCAAATCTAAATTTTCAACCTAACTTCCAAGTAAAGAACCAACAGTCGGGGGCTGGAGAGACGGCTCAGCGGTTAAGAGCACTGACTGCTCTTCCAGAGGACCAGGGTTCAATTCCCAGCACCCACATGGCAGCTCACAACTGTCTGTAGTTCCAGTTCCCACTTCCAGGCAAACACTAAGATTAAAAAAAAAAAAGAAGAAGAACCCACAGTCTTGAGGACAGTTAGCCCTTTCCCTTATCCAGCTATGCCTGAGCTGACAGTTTGGCCCACGGAGAGAAGAGATGGACCAGGATCCTGTTACTCTATTGCAGTCTCCAGTCCTGAATCTCTCCTGTATTCCTGAGACACACACATAGAGATGCTGCTCAGCATCCAGGTGCGTTGGAGAGACAGGTATTCACAGAGGACATTGAACACACTGAAACCAAGTGTGGAGCCAATGAGGAGACACAATCCAGGGAGGAGCCAGCACCTCTAGGGAAATACCTGACATTCCAAACATTCCCTTCCTGGGAAGGGGACAGACAGTCTCCAGGCAAACCAGATGATCTACTGGGAAATGACCACTACTAAATGTTGAAACATCCCTAGAATTCAAAGCAACCAATGAACTCATAATAGGTACCCCTGGCCCAAACTTGAACCAATCCCAGGGCTGTACCCCCAAAGCTCTGAAGCCCCTAGAGCCCTCCCTCCAATAAAAACCCTTGCCTTATGCTGCTCAGGGTTGCGCCTACTCCACCAAAGTCCTATGGACGAAGAAATCCAAGCTAGCTTGTCAATTTTTGGAGTTCCTAATCTCAGTAATAAAAAGAATTTAAGAATAAACTCAACAGAAGCTTGGAACTTTCTTTCTTTCTTTTTTTCAGTTTAAAAGAAGAAGAAAAACAAAGAAACACGAACAGGACAATCTGTAAATCTCAGTGGCTTCTTGGAGAATAATGAATGAGAGAAGGAAAAGAACCATTTAAATGACCAGCATGGAGGTCTGCCACACGGTGTCAGGGCCACATGGAGAGAGAAGCTTTAGAGAAAACTAGAGTTTCAGAAAAAACATACTTAGGCCTTAGCCAGTGTCCAAAAGAAAGAGACAGAAAAAAATTAAAAGTTTATTTAGAAAGGTGGGCAGACCAACCAAACCTAATGACTATGCTATCAAGACTGTTGGGGGACAGAAAGCCTAGAAAGAAAAAAATATACTGATTAAAGGAATAATTATTCCTCCTATCTCTTCAGCATGGCCTGAGGTGAACCCACCTTCCCAAGAGGTGGTCCCTTGACCAGGTCATTAACCCGCTCAAATTAAAATGGTAGGCCCCCTCCCAGGCCCAGAATTCTATTCTCTTGACCAGAAAGTGTTTTTCTTCACTGGGCCTTTAATGCAGTTCTAGCAGCGGCTCTGAATCCCCAGAACAATGGTTCACTAATCTCTCCAGCTCTGCATTTCTTCAAGAGGAAACTGCTGCCTCACTAGTGTGAGAACCTGTCATTTAATTAGAATGGAGACATGAGAAGATGCTCTGAAGTCTCCCATCCTGGGTGTTACAATTCTCAAACCGAGTAAATGACAAAAGAAATAAAAAGGAAAGGACATGGCTTCTCTTAGGCATAGTGGAGGAGAAAGCTTATTGTAGACAAAAGAGAGATCGTAGTCATAGGCAGGGACAGCTGGGAGAATCCGGAGTTTATATGATGCTAACTGAGCTGGGCCATGTGAGGAGAAGAGAGAGAGGGGTCAGGTGCAGCAGCTCAGAAAGTAATATTATAAAAGGCACAGGTAACCAAAATGTCTGGACTATATAGGGAACAGCAGCCCAGCCACCAGGACTGGAGAGCTCCTGGTAGGAGGCAGGGTATGCTAATCAGAAGGACCCAGTAACAGGTAGGGACTAAAGGATGCTGGGAGAACCTGGTGGCCAGATCCACTTTAATATGTTAAATAGGTACCTCAGCCTTTTGTCTCAAAGTTTGAGAATTAACACCTCCGTCTCTTCAGAGGTTCAGAGTCAAGAGGTTGATGGTGACCTGGAGCTTGCATGCACCTCTCTTTCGGGTGAGGAAGACAATAACTTTCTTATAGGCATAGATCTGAGTCCAAAGAGCATCTGCTTACATGTCCAGGGTTTTGTGTCTCAAAATAAGGAATTGGACAAAGTTTACATGGATAGTGATAGAAACTGAGTCAGTTTATGGGAGGAACAAAGGGAGAAAGAGGGAGGGAGGGGG
>PVIH01023747.1:0-24168 GCA_004025045.1 Sigmodon hispidus | reverse complement strand
CTGGAAACAACCTAGATGTCCCTCAACTGAAGAATGGATTAACAAACTGTGGTACATCTACACAATGGAATACTACTCGGCAGTAAGAAAAAATGATATTCTAAAATTCACAGGCAAATGGATGGATTTGGAGAATATCCTCCTGAGCGAAGTATCACAAACTCAGAGAGATAAGCAGGGGATGTACTCACTCACTAGTAGTCTCAAAACAAACAAACAAGAAAAAAAAGCCAAACATGCCCAAGCAGCAAACCACAACCACTGAATAGCTTGGGATTGGGATCAGAAACACCCTGGACTGACCCTTCAAACCCCAGTCCATCTATAGGAACACCTGACTCACTCTTGAGGGAGGGGGGACAAAACTGTATTTGGCCGGGAGTGAAGACTGATCCAAGCATTGTTGGGCCAGTGTGACCATAGGACTGTCGGCTTCCTGCCAAGGGAGGGATGGGGAGTTGCAGAGAAGAAAAATGATCAAATGTGGTGGGAGGGGGTAGAGACCTTCAATAAGGATATACAGGAATGGAAAAAAAAAATTCAGAGGGAAAGCTGAACACAAAGAACATATATATGTAGTAATCTTATTTGCATTTCCACCCTTGATAAGCCATGCTTATGATTATTATCCTCTGTATAGTTATTGTTAACTGTTCGACATTTTTTTTAAAAAAATTCTTTTTACTGTTTTTTTTTTGATAATACAAAATAAAGAAGGAAAAACAAAAAACAAAAAAAATAAAAGAATTGAACATTTTTTAAAAAAAATGATTCTTATCCTCTTTATAGTTATTGTTAACTTTTCCTCATTTTAAATTCATTTTACTGTTTTTTTGTTAAATACAAAATAAAGAAAAAAATTAACTATGCTTCTAATTTAGTCATATTAGATGATCATTAAATTCCAATGGGGCAAAATCAGGTGACACCTAGGAATAACTTTAGGGGGACTAGTCTCAGAAGAGCCAGGCCACTGGCATGTGCAAGCCAGGGGTCTAACTAAGAAGGGATCACATCCCATGTGCAAAGAAGTGAATACACAGAACCTCACAGTCCCTCCTCAAGTTTTAGGAAAAGTCTAAAGGATATTAGAAATCCTCAGGTTGGCAAAACATGTCTTTACATTGTGAGTTGAGAGACATAGCAAAAAAAGCAAAACAAAACAAAAAACAAAAATAACAATAATAACATCAAAAAAAAAAAAAAAGAAAGAGCTGAAGTCCTTAGCAGGGGCAAATTCAGGTCAGGCTATGCAAATTCTTTAACAACCAGCTATCCAGTGGAGTCCCTGAGTTTGGCCTCTATGCCAAATAAAACAACTGCATATGCAACTTTTCCATACTTGAGTTTAGTTTTGATTAGGCTCTCCATCTGCTAAGCATATCTAAAACTTGAAAATGATGTAAGTACTCACATAACTTTAAAAGCTGTTCTTTTACAAAACTAAAAATATATGAAAATCTTGGGTCACCTCCTCGCCTTCCAACCTGTATAAATCACTCAGTTATATTATATGCACATTTTATTATAAGCATAATAAGTTAGGGTAATGACCACTAAGTAAGGCTGCTTTCTGCCTGTGAATTAGGACCTGAATTAAAATCACTAGTACCAGTGTTTAGCAATGGCCATGCATGCCAGTGGGAGTGGAGGTAGGATAATAGCTCAAGTCTGCTAGCCAGCAAGCCCAGTTACAAGTTGAGAACTCCTGATTCAGTGAGAGACCATGTTTCAAATGAATGAAGTTCAGAGTGATAGAGTAAGGTATGTGTGCCTGCATACACAGGGGCATACCTGCATACACCACACACACAAACACACACACACACACACACACACACAAACATAACAGAAAGCCATCCTGGTAGTCTTAATTACCACTTTATATTTTTATACATGCCAGAGTTAAAAAACTTTTAATATTTTAACTTAAAATGCTTAAACTTTTAATTATAATATTTTTATTCTTTTAGAATTTCATACATATATAGTCTATATTTTGATCATTTTTACTCATCATTACCCCCATCCAACTTTCCCAACTTGCCTTAATACTCCTTCTCAATTTTATGTTCTTCTCATTTTTTTAATAGCTCACTGAGTCTAATCATTGTTGCCTTATTTTTATTGGTGTACATTCATAAAGAAATTAAATCTTTTTCTCACATCATCTAACAAGTGCCAACAGCAATTTTGTTTGAGTGGGGTGGTTCATGTGCCTTCTCCTCCACCTTCAAGAATCATGTCCAGCACAAAATTTCACCCTAGTTTCATAGCAGACTTTTTTTTTTTAAATTTTGGTATTATCAATTACAAAGAGTTATAAACAAGAAGCTGTGATTTAAGTTTCTTTGCACCAATGACTACAATGTAATTTCTCTAGGCAACCTCATTCTGTTCAAGTTTCTCTGCATGAACTATAAATGTAATACTGAAATAACATAGTGGCATTCTAATTGGAGTATAAATGACATCTTAGAAGTTATGCAAAATGAGGATATTTTCAACTAAACAAATGCAGCAAAGTATGAATAGAAAAATAAAAATTCTAAAAGAGAAAACATATGGTCCACACCCTCGAAAAACACATTTAGTGACTGACTTCCATTAATCCCCACCACCTGATAGTTCAGTTACCTATGAGCACATCAATAGAATAAGCCATTAGTGAATTTTCATATTAATGAGTCAGTTATCTTTCACTGGTGCCATCATCTAGGCACCAAGTTTTCAACACATGAGCCCTTGGAGGACACTATATATTTTAACCATAAAAAAATAATTTTCCTCCATAAAATACAATGCAGAGGATTTTTTTCTTGCTCAAGAAATTCTGTAATTCCCATTCTCCTCTATGCTTCATATTGCCGTAAGAGTCCATAACATTATTTTATAAAATGTAGTATTTGACATACTGATTATTCTATAAATATGAAAAACATTTAAGGCTATTGATGTAGAAGTCTTTGTCTAAGCTATTTAAAGAGTGTTAATTTTATATGTGTAGGGAAAATGGCAACAACACTTATATAACAAAAATGTACAAAATATAGAAATTACTCAACTGTTAGAAAGGGGAAGGCAAAAGATGAAGTGGAATGTATTTCGTTTTTGTCTGAAGGAGCATAGTGGACACAGGCTGATTGATTGATTGATCATAATTTCCTAGGCATATGACTGTACACTTTCCTGGTCTTTGATCTCACCTTTCCAACACCAGCTCTTCCCTATAAGAGCTCTATAAGAGAGACTGAGACAAATATGCCCTGAATCAGTGACCGAAATTCAGATTCCTGTATTAGTATATAATTGAAAGGCTGTCATGGCAAAAATAAATCCTCCTTTTTTTGAGCTCATTTGAGCTATCAGTTTGGGCAAAAACTGTCTTTCATGAAGTGTAACCATTAGAAATTGTTGACTACTTTGATGATATTCAGAATGCAATGGAACTTGATGTCTGTCAGCAATTGGTTAAAAGAAGAACCTTAAATTTAGTTATTAATTGTTTTGCATCTACCTCTTAGGAAAAATTTCATTATAAGTTAGGATTAGATGAGGTCAGGCAGGGTTTTACATATGAAAAAATCAAAAGAATTATTTTGCATGGTATTTGTCATCTTAAATAGATGTATATATTTCATACTACTGGCTCTCAAGCAAGAGACTGCATGAGTATGAGACCTAGACATGTTTTAATAACATGCCCAAAGGAAAATTCTTTGTTATGTCTTCTGTGAACACTCATTAATTTTGTAACTGAAAAAGGGGGTTGATAGCAATTTTGCACCTCTCTGCAGATGTATGAAATGTTTAGTCACATAAGGTAAGAAATTCTCACATGTCAAGATTTCACTAGATTTAACAAAACTCAGATTCTGTAAGAAGAATTTAATGTTTAATAATCATCAGTATCAAAATTTTCCATTAGTTAATAAGACTGATTTAAAAATACAGCTATGCAAATAAACCTTTGTTTAATTTTAAGTATATCTCAAAAACCTGGATGGATATGAAGGTTATTATATGTACAATTACCTGTTTGCTGTTCAAATAGAGCCCTTAAATTTGGGGGGTGGGGCTGTGGTGTTTTTCCCTTCCATTTTAATTCTTTACCTTTTCTTAAGAAGATTTGAATAAAAACATGCAGAGGACACTTAGGAAGCATATCCTGGCATTGGCAGGTGGGCAGCTAGGACTTCAGGAGATCTCTCTAGTATCCCACTTTCCCACCTGCTTCACCATAGCCCTGTTCTATGCTGCATTTCCCTGTAGCAGGCTTCCGTCTCTAAAGGCATGTCACTTCTCTGTGGATTTGTCTAATAAATGAAAAGCCAAGTTGATTGCATAATCCCCTCATTTTCGCATCTCTTTTAAATTGACATCACATAAAAGAATATTTTCAAACATTGCCAAAAGATTGAACCATTGTAGAAAATAAAATCTTAAAACTATTTTTATTTTTGATCTTGTATTTTGAACCTTATACTTTAATGAGTTTCTCTGATCTGCCTATAGGTTCACTTATGCACAGATAAATTTACATAAGCAGGATTTATGCTAATAGAGGGGCAGGGCAAGCATGATAAAGGACACTGGATTGAAGGACAGAATTTCAGGCTGCTTTGTAAAGTTACTATCCAGATTCTCAGATGTCCTATTTTCATCACATACCCCTGTCCTTGTCACTTTGAATTTTGTCACTTCTGTTGGTCCTGTCTCAGTATAAGTTCTGGGTTTTTGTTTTGTTTTGTTTTTCCAGTAGTATACTGCTTTACTTTCTGAACGAAAATTCCTTTACAAATGGGAACTACATCTAATAGCCCCAGGGTATGAAGCATAATACTTGCTTCAGTAACAATTTTCCATTCTTGTAATTTTTTTCAGATATTTTAACATACATAGCACAATACATGATAACTTTAGATGTATGAATGGCTGCTTTCCATATTATTCAATGACCTATGGGAAGTAGGAATCATTTCTTGTTAGTCTTTATATCTTTGGCGCCTCACACACTGCTAGTGCATCACAGGTGTTTAGTAAATAGTTCTTTTAAGTGAATAAGACCCTAGATTGCCACAGTTTACACTAATGCAAATGAATGTAGATTTATGTTTCAACTGAGTACACTGATTAAAAACAAAACATTTAGAACATAAACATAAAACAAAGATGTAAGGATCTTCCTAAGGGAAGTGCTTGGGTATTTACTAGCCAGCTTTTCCATGACCAAAAACAGTTTGAAAGATATTATATTCTAATACTTTAGTGAGCAAAACTCTCATTGGCCTTATTTTTAACTCTTGAAAAATTTCCCAGACTCAAATTGATCTGAGCTTCTTAATGCAGAGCTCAAACATGCAAGCACTAGATCATCATAGGCACTTTTGATTCACTCTCATGGTTTCTGTAAGATTCAGGGCAGGACACTAAAAAAACTTTGCTATCTATTATATATTAATATAACTAAGTAAATTAGGTTATATTAATATATAAAATATAACTAAGTAAATTAGGTTATATTAATATATAAAATAAGATGGTAAAGCTTAATACCATAGTCTCCTTCTTTTGATGAAAGATGTATTCCAAGACACCAACTAAATTCTTGAAGCTGCAAGCAGTAATAAACTATATGTACAAGCACTACAGGACTGTCACAGACTTAAACCATGTAGGTTTCTCATTGACCAGAGAGTGTATAGTACACACAAAATGGATACATACACAGACAAAGAATAATTTATGACTAGATGGAACCTAAAGAGAGTCTAAATGCTATTGTCCTAACAATATGAAATTTAAAAGTTATAAAGACTTTATTTCTGGAATTTTACATTGTTTTTGAATAGTGATTGACAATGAGGAAGCCAAACTGTTATAGAATATTATTTTAAAATATGTTATATTTGTTTATGATGCCAAGATACATTGTGTTTTTATGTTGTGAAACTGTATCACTTTGTCTCACACACCTGGTTGGTCCAATAAAGAGCAGAATGATTAATAGCAAGGCAGGAGAAAGAACAGGCAAGGCTGGCAGGCAGAGAAAATAAAAGAGAAGGAGAAATCTGAGAAGAGAAGATCAAGAATGAAAAGAAGGTGAGGAGAACTCCAGGGGCCAGCAACCTAGCCACACAGCCAGACATGGAATAAGAAGCAAAGAAAAAATAATTAGAATCAGAGAAATGTAAAAGCCTAGAGGCAGAAGGTAAATAGGACGACAATTTGAAGTTAAGAAAAGCTGGCAAGAAACAAACCAAACTAAGACTATTTATAAGAATATGTGTGTGATTTATTTGTGAGCCTGGTGGCAGACTCCCCATAAGAACAAAGAGTAAAAGAGGCCAACAATACAGAACAATGGGACATAAAGCTCCAAGTAAGAATGAGTACTTGATGTTGTAGAATGGACTCCATACCAGCTCTGCCACTAATAGCCATATATCTTAGATATCTTTGCTTGCTTTAGCATCATGGGTTTTTAAATCTTTAAAATAAAACTTTGAAAAGAAAATTTGCATTTCCTAAATTAGATGTCTTATTAGCATTGCATATGATCTGCTTTTAAATACATGAAATGGTTGACTGATGTGATAGTTGACACTAGTGATGTGATAGTTGACACTGGCAGTCCCAGCTACTCAGATGCTGGACTTGATCCTATGAACTGCAGGCCAACCCTGACTACCTAGCAAAACCCTGTCTTACCAGAGAATTTGGGGGAGGGAAGCATGTAATTATTAGCTAGCCACATGATTTTGCTTCTTAGTAAACTCTAATATTGAAGTATTTTTTTTCATTGCAAAAGAATATAAAATGTGTTATTCCTTTTATGTTCCTAAAATGTGTTTTGAAAATCAGGCTACCTTTTGAATTCCACTATCAATGTAATAAAAAGCATGTATTGTTAGTCATCAAAGAATTGTCAGATGAACCTACTCAGAAATATTGTCTTTAAACAATTTGACTTTGGGCCCAGGGGTGTAGTGGCAGTACTATGTAAAATCATGATATTTCAGAGTCATTAACTATAAAAGTTGTATCACTATATATAAAATAAAGCATTTAAGGAGGATTTTACAGTTTTATTTACTTAAAGAGAATTAGTCCTTTTTATGGTATTGTTTTTCAAACAAAAATTTTTGTTGTTGTTTTCTTTCTCTACTTGTCCCTCATTTCCTTACCTGCCTTGTAGCTTCTCATCCCCAGCAACTTCCTTTTGATTTTATTACATGTACTTCCTTGGGCCCCACCTGCTTTCCTCAAGGCCTCTTAATCCTCTCTGGTGGTTTTTGATGTAGTTTTAAACTTAATAAAACTGAGCATAAGGTAAATTAGTCACAGTAGCTAAGCTTAGAGGATTCCTTTATTTTATTTTTCTTCCCTTTCTCCAGATAGAATAATGGATTTTTGTTCTGACATTTTCAAAATGGGATTACTTTTTTCTGCCTCTTTAAAAAGTTACAAATAAATATCTATCCCCATATGTAAGTTAGTCAATATGAAAGTCACTTACAAAGGCTTAACACTTAGTTAACACTCAAATAATTTAGGTGCAATTAGCTTTTTTTTAACTGAAGGAATTTTTTAGCATTTATCCATGACCACAGTATGGAGAAAATACAAACATATTTTGAACTACTTAACAATTATGTATTTTCCAACAGAACTGTAATGAAGACAAATCTGTATTTTGTTTTAAAATATTCTAAAATATTAATCATTTAAACTGACATTTTAAAACATATTGAAGAAAAAACTGCTACTAAAGAATATTGAAAGTGAAATATTTAGGATACATAAAATTTATAAATTTAGTGGGTTATTGCAAAACAAATTCTATTCTGTAATTGGTAATTCTAACTAACTTCACCATCTTGACAAAACCATTATTTTAAACAAGATGTTAGTATCCCAGATGACAGAATGCCTGTGTCCCTGACAACAAGGAAGTCTACTTTTATCATTTGTTAATATACAAAGATAATCAATTACATTTTACTTCTTTTTTCCTGCCCCTGACATAATTCAGAGCAACAAAAAAAATAGACTTCTGTTCATTTGTTCACAAGTGTATTTTAGAAAGTTCTATTATAAAAATTAAAATCCAATTAGGTGAAAAAATTTCACCCTGTTGAAGATTGGGAAAGAGTTATACAAATGACTGTTCCAGATATAAGACAATTTTCTTAGGACAAACAGTTAAAGTCATAACACTCTGTTTGCATTAGACATCATTAGATAAAGATAGAGGTCTGATTTGCACTAATTTTAGCCTGAATGTCATTGAAAATAGCTCTCCTTAAGGTAAAGTTACATGAGCAATTTGCCTACTAAAAAGAAAATGACAGTGTGATTGCCATTGTTCACATTTTTGGTCCTGGATTCCAGGACCAAAAATTTTAATTCTTCTTTTACAAACATGTAGATTATGTATTGCAAAATGATTAATGTCATATGTAAGTAAAGCATAATATAAAAAATAAATATACATATAACATACATATGTATAATATGTAGATATATGTATATTTTTCTTATCTAGAACAAGCTCCTCTCAAGAATATGCTAATGATATAGTCAGAATTATGATTTAAAGGGATGTCAGGGTATAAAGAGGATCAGCAGTGTTCTTAAATCACTAGAGCTATCCCTGCCAGGAGTCCGGATGTGCCACAGGATGGGCTGTGGGGAGGGATGGGCAACAGGAAAGTGGAGCCAAGAGCTTTACCCTTGCCGAACTCTCCTGATATTGCTCCCTCCAGAACATGTCCATGTCTCATAGGGTATCTTGATAAAAATAAAATAGTGAGCTATAAGGGTTCAAGGTACTTCAACATGTGGGATGTTTGAGTTCAGTCTGTCTCCAAATTTTTCTTCACACTATCTTTATATTTTTGTCATGGCAGGAGTTGCACTCTTTGTCACCATAAACTTTTCTAGTTAATTCCAAACAGAGCATTGATAAATATATTTTTAAAAATGCTGAACCATGTGATCCTCGTGCTGGCCAGGGTAGGGTGAGTCATACATCTTCAGACAGTGAGGATCTGAGGTCCAGAGCAAAGTGAGAGATGAGTGGGTTTCAGCCCCTGAGCCTCCTGGGGTCATCTCATTCCAGAGGCCAGAGACACAGTCCCGGATTTGACCTCACACCCAGGCCTTCCCTGCACCAGGGCTGGGAGAAGCCTTCCCCAGCAATCCTGGAGGACATATAACAGATAGCTGGACCCAGACTCCAAGTCAGGTTGCGTCATCACAGAGGGACAAACTTCTGAACCCTACAACCCCCGGGGTGGCCAAGATGGTGTGAGAGTCATACATTTTCAGACAGCGAGGAGCTCAGGTCCAAAGCAGAGTGGGAGAGCAGATTGAGAGACAGTAATCTTTGGACAGCTCAGATCCTGTGGCCTGTCCAGGGTAAGAAATCTTGCAGACTCCATGTTCAGAGGAGACAGGAGACACATAACCCCTATAGGAACAAATAATTAAGATTCCACTAAGACATGACTAAGAGGGGAACCAAGGAAGCAATGGGCAGATGCCAGTGCAAGAATACATTTAACAATATAAAGAACAACAAGGCACCACCAGAAGAAGCTAATGGCTCTACAACACCAACACCTGGACAGAGCAGTGAAGAGGAAACAGAAGGAAACAACATCAAAAACACCTTTATGAAGATGATAGACTCCTTAAAAGAAGATATAAAAGTCCCTTAAAGAAATAGAAGAAAATGCAAATAAAAATTGTAAGAGAGCAACAAACCTTTGAAAGAAAACCAAGAAAGGAAAATCCCACAAATGAAAGAATCATTCCAGGAACTAAAAATTAAAATAGAAACAATAACAAATGAGGTATTGGAGGAAACAGAAAATCTGAAGAAAAAACCTGGAACTACAGATACAAGCAAAACTTACAGACTCCAAGAGATGGAAAAGAGAATCTCTGGAATGGAAGACTCAATAGTGAAAATAGATAAATCACTCAGAAAACACCAAAACCAAAAAAGTCACAACCTAAAACATTCAGGAAATTTGGGACACCATGAAAAGATCAAACCTGAAATTAAAGGAATAAAAGAAGTAGAAGAATACCAGCTCAAAAGGACAGATAATGTATTCAATAAAATCATGGAAGAAAACTTTCCCAACCTAAAGAAGGAAATGCCTATAAAGATTCTAGAAGCTTACAGAACACCAAACAGATTAGACTCCCCCAAATGTCTGCTGTATACATAATAATTAAGCTACAAAACATACAGAACAAAGAAAAAATAGTAAGAGCAGCAAAGGAAATAGGCCAACTTACCTATAAAGGCAGACCCATCAGAATAACACCAGACTATTCAATGGAAACTATGAAAGCAAGAAAGTCCTGGTCAGAAGTTATACAGACACTTAAAAACAATGGCTGCCAAGCCAGCAAAACTATATGTAGCCAGGAAAACTATCAATCACCATAGGTAAAATAAGCAAGATATTTCACAACAAACACAGATTGAAACAATACCTGTCCACAAATCTGGCACTACAGAAAGCACTTGAGGGAAAACTCCAATCTAAGAAATGTAGATACACCCATGAATCCACAAACAATCAATAATCCCACAGAAGAAAAACCCAAAGAAAAGAAATACACACAAGCTACTACCAAATATGACAGGAAATAACAGTCAGTGATCATTAATATTCCTTAATATTAATGGACTCAATTAACCTGTAGAAAGAAACACCATAACACGATGGTAAAAAGCCAACCTTCTGCTGCATACAAGAAACATACCTCAATTTTAAAGACAAACAGAGGCTCAGAGTAAAGGGTTGAGAAAAACAAATTTTCAATCAAATGGCCCCAAGAAACAAGCTGGTGTTGCTCTCCTAATATCCAATAAAATAGACATCAAGCTAAAATCAATCAAAAGAGACCAGGACAAACATTACTTATGCATCTCAGCAAAAATCAATCAAAATAAGAACTCAATCCTGAATATTTCTGCCCCTAATATAAGGGTACCTTCATATGTAACAGAAACACTATCAAAGCTTAAGCCCTACAACAAATGTCACACCCTAATAATGGGAGACTTCAGTACCCCACTTTCACCCTTGAATAGGTCAAAAAGACAAAGACTCACAAAGAAATAAGGGGTCTAACAGATGTTATGTTGCAAATGGACTTAATAGATATTTACAGAAACTTCCATTCAAACACAAAGAATATAGGTATTTCTTAGCACCTCATGGGACTTTTTCTAAAATTGACCACATACTTGGTCATAAAGCAAATATCAATAGATAGAAAAAATGAGAATAACCCCTTTTATCATATCAGACCACCATAGCCTAAAGTTTGAATTCAACAACAATAAAAATAACAGAAAGCCTACAAATTCATGGAAACTGAACATATCCACATTGAACAACCTTTGGGTCAGGGAAGAAGTTAAGAAAGAAATCAAAGACTTTTTAAAATTTAATGAAAATAAATCCACAACATACCCAAACTTATGGGATACAATGAAAGCAGTGTTAAGAGGATAATTTATAGGAAAAGATGCCTATATAAAAAATCAAGAGAAAGTTCACACAAGAGAACTAACAACTCACCTGAAGGCTTTAGAACAATTAAGAGCAAACTCGCCTACAAGAAGTAGACTGCAGAAAATAATCAAACTTAAGGCTAAAATCAGTACAATAAAAACAAGGAGAACAATAAAAAAAAAATCAATGAATCAAAGAGTTGGTTCTTTAAAAAAATCAACAAGATTTTTTAAAATCTTAAACCCTTAACTAACCAAAAGATAGAGAGAGAGTATTCAAATTAAAAGAATCAGATATGAAAAGGTGACATAATAATATACCCCCAGGAAATTTAGAGAATTATCAGATCATACTTTGAAAATCTATACTCTACTAAAATGGAAAATCTAATAGTAACGGACAGCTTTCTGGTCAAGTATCAATTACCATAATTAAATCAAGAACAGATTAAAGACATAAAAAGACATATAACACCAAGCGAAATTGATGCTGTTATTAAAAGTCTCCCAAATAAAAAAAGCCCAGGTCCAGATGGTTTACTGCAGAATTCTATCAGATATTCAAAGAAGAACTAATACTAATACTCCATAAACTCTTCCATACAGTGTAAACTGGAGGAATGTTGCCATACTTTTCTATGTGGACACAATCACCCTGATACCCAAGCCACTCAAAGACGCAACAAAAAAAAAGAGAATTACAGAACAATCTCCTTCATAAGCACTGATGCAAAAATACTCAGCAAAATTCTGGCAAACCGATTACAACAACATATAAAAGAAGTTATCTATCCAGATCAACTAGGCTTCATCCCAGAAATGCAGGGATGGTTCAACATACAAAAAACTATAAATGTCATCCATCATATAAACAAATCAAAGGAACAAAAAAACACATGATCATCTTCTTAGATGCTGAAAAAGCCTTTGACAAATCCAACACTCCTTTATGATAAAAGTCCTGGAGAGATCAGGAATACAGAGAAAATTTCTAAGTGTAATAAAGGCGATTTATAAGAAGCCAGTGGCCAACATCAATCTAAATGGAGAAAAACTCAAAGCAATACCACCAAAATCAGGAATTAGACAAGGCTGTCCCCTCTTCCCTTATCTATTCAATGTTTTATTAGTTTTAGCCAGACTATTAAAGTTTTAGTCGAAGCAATAAGAGAACGAAAGGAGATTAAGGGGATACAAATTGGAAGAAAAGAAGTGACACTATCTCTATTTGCAGATAATAAGATTGTATACATAAGTGACCCACAAAATTCTACCATGGAACTTCTACAGCTGATAAACACCTTCAACAATGTAGCAGGATACAAGATTAATTAGAAAAAATCAGTAGCTCCTTGGGAGAATTTTGTGGGTCACTTATGTATACAATCAAAATTCCTCGAAGGAACTGTTACAGCTGATAAACACCGTCAGCAATGTAGCAGGATACAAGATTAACTCAAAGAAATCAGTAGCCCTTCTATACACTAAAGATAAAAGAGCTGAAAAAGAAATAAGGGAAACATTACCCTTCATAATAGCTGCAAATAGTATTAAATAACTTGGAGTAACTATAACCAAAGAAGTAACAAACCTATATGAGAAAAATTTTAAAGCACTGAAGAAAGAAATTGAAGATGATATCAGAAAATGGAAAGCTCTCCCATGTTTCTGGAGTGGTAGGATCAACATAGTAAAAATGGCAATTCTACCAAAGGCAATCTACAGATTCAATGCACTGCCCATCAAAATACCAACACAATATTTTTTGGACCTTGAAAGAACAATACTCAGTTTCATTTGGAAATGAAAAGGATTGAAATGAAAATCCAGGAAAGCCAGGATTGCCAAAACAATTTTACTTAACAAAAGAACCTCAGGAGGCATCACCATCCCTGACTTCAAGCTATATTATAGAGCTACATTAATAAAAACAGCCTGGTACTGGCATAAAAACAGACTTGTGGATCAATGGAATAGAATTGAAGATCCAGACATTAACCCAAAAACCTATGAATACCTGATCTTTGACAAAGAGGCCCAAAACATTCAATGGAAAAAAGATAGTATATTTAACAAAGGGTGTTGGCATAGCTGGATGGAAGTGTGTAGAAAAATGCAAATAGATCCAAGCCTGTCACCCTGCCCAAAACTCAAATCCAAGTGGATCAAACATCTCAACTTAAACCCAGCCACTTTGAACTTAATAGAAAAGAAAGTGTGAAATACACTTCTACAAATTGGCACAGGCGACCACTTCCTAAATATAACACCAGTGGCACAGACACTAAGAACAACAATCAATAAGTGGGATATCCTGAAGCTGGGAAGCTTCTGCAAAGCCAAGGACACTGTCAATAGGACAAAACGCCAGCCTACAGAATGGGAAAAGATTTTCACCAACCCTACAAGTGATAGAGGAGTGATCTCGAAGATATATAAAGAACTCAAGAATCTCAAGCTCAAAACCTTGAATAACCCAATCAACAAATGGGGTACAGATCTAAAAGGGGAATTCTCAGCAGAGGAACTATGAATGGCTGAAAGGCACCTGAAAAAGTGCTCTTCATCTTTAGCTATCAGAGAAATGCAAATGAAAACAACTTTGAGATACCACCTAATACCTGTTAGATTGGCTAAGATAAAAGGCACAGATGACAGCCTATGTTGGAGAGGATGCAGATCAAGGGGGACACTCCTCCATTGTTGGTGGGAGTGTAAGCTTGCTCAGCTACTTTGGAAGGCAATATGGCGGTTTCTCAGAAAATTGAGAATCAATCTCCTCAAGGATCCAGCAATACCACTTCTGGGTGTATACCCTTAAGAGGCACATTCACACTCCAAAGGTATTAGTTCTACTATGTTCATAGCAGCATTATTTGTAATAGCAAGAACCTGGAAAAAACCTAGATGTCCCTCAACTGAAGAATGGATTAACAAACTGTGGTACATCTACACAATGGAATACTACTCAGCAGTAAGAAAAAATGATATCCTAAAATTTGCAGGCAAATGAATGGACTTGTAAAATATCCTCCTGAGCGAGGTATCACAAACTCAGAAAGATAAGCAGGGGATGTACTCACTCATTAGTGGTCTCTAAACAAACAAACAAGAAAAAAAGCCAAGCATGCCCAAGGTGCAAACCACAACCACTGAACAGCTTGGGATCAGAAAGACCCTGGACTGACTCTTCGGATTCCACTCCAACTATAGGAAGACCTGACTCACTCTTGAGGGAGAGGCGACAAAACTGGATTTGCCAGGAGTGGAGACTGTTCCAAGCATTATTGGTTCAGTGGGATCATAGGACTGTCTGCTCCCTGCCCAGGGAGGGGATGGGGAGTTGCAGAGAAGAAATAATGACCTCATGTGGCGGGAGGGGGAAGGGACCTTTAATAAGGATATACAAGGATCTAAAACAAAATTCAGAGGGAAAGCTGAACACAAAGTAAACATATGTGTAGCAATCTTATTTGCATTATCACCCTTGATAAATCATGCTTATGATTTTTATCTTCTTTATAGTTATTATTAACTTATCAGCATTTTAAATTCATTTTCCTGTTTTTCTTGATAAATACAAAATAAAGAAGAAAAAAAATAAATAAAACAAGGTGAGTGAAAAAAAAATCAGTAGCTCCCCTATATACTAAAAACAAACAGGTTGAAAAAAATAAGTAAAACATCATCTTTTATAATAGCTGTAAATAGCATTAAATACCTTGGTATAATTATAACAAAAGAAATAACAAATCTGTTTGACCAAAACTAAAACTAAAGTTCACTGAAGAAAGAAATGGAACAGGTTATCAGGAAATGGTGCTCCTGGATAGGTAGGATCAACATAGTAAAAAGGACAATTCTACCAAAAGCAATCAACAGATTCAATGCAATTCCCACCAAAATCCGAACACAATTTTTTAGAGACCTTGAAAAAAATACTGAATTTTATTTGGAATAACAGGAAATCCAGGACTGCCAAAACAATTTTGATCACCATCCCTGACTTGAAGTTATCTATAGAGATACAGCATTAAAAAACAGCCTGGTACTGGCATAAAAACAGACTTGTGGATCAATGAAACCAAACTGAAGACCCAGACATTAACTCACATGCCTATGAATACCATCTGATTTTTGATAAATAAGTCAAAAATATTGAATAAAGAAATGGTAATATCTTTAAAACTTGTGTTGGCATAACTGGATGGCAATATGTAAAAAGTACAAATAGATGCAAGCCTATCACCCTAAAAAATACTCAAATCCAGGTCAATCAAAGACTTCAACATAAATCATGCTACACTAAACTTGATAGAAAAGAAAGTGGGAAATAACCTCCAACAAATTAGCACATGTGACCACTTCCTAAATATAACACCAGTAGCACAGAAAATCAGTAAGTGGGGCGTCCTGAAACTGAGAAGCTTCTGTAAACCCCAGGGCACCACCAATAGGACAAAATGACAGCCTACAGAATGGGAAAATATTTTCACCAATCCAACAAATGAAAGAGGACTAATGCCTAAAATACATAGAGAACTCAAGAAACTAGAGCCCAAAGCCCTAAATAACCTAATTAAAAAATGGGGTTAAAATTTAAAAAGTGAATTCTGAGCAGAAGAATTACAAATGGCTAAATGACACCTGAAAAAAATGTTCAACATCTTTAGCCATCAGAGAAATGCAAACCAAAACTATGAAACACCATCTTATAATTGTCATAATGGCTAAGATTAAAATCACAGATGACAGCCTTTGCAAAGGGAACACTCTTCCATATTTGGTGGGAGTGTAAGCTTGTTCAGCCACTCAGGAATGTAGTATGGAGGTTTCTCAGAAAACTGGGAATTAATCTCCCCAAGGATCCAGCAATACCACTATTGGGCTTATACCCTAAATATGCACATTCACACCCCAAAAGCATTAGCTCACCTATGTTCATAGCAGCATTATTTGTAATAGGAAGAACCTGAAAACACCCTAGATGCCTCTCAACTTTGGAATGGATTAACAAACTGAGGTACATCTACACAATGGAGTATTATTACTACTTAGCAGTAAGAGAAATGATATCCTAAAATTTGCAGGCAAATGGATGGATTTAGAGAATATCCTCCTGAGTGAGGTCTCAGAAACTGAGAAAGATAAACAGGGGATGTACTCAATCATTAATTGACTTTAAGCAAAAATATTCTTATTTCATTCAAAGATGATGGGTGAATAAAATCATTTAAAACACACACACACACACACACACACACACACACACACACACACATACAAATCTCTTCTGTTTTGACTGTATAATGTTTGCTTAGCAGAAATTTGTGGTGACCATAGTATGTCTGTGGGCATTAGCTGTGATCTACTATGCATTCTTTATCTGTAGCTGAGCCTAATCTGGCTTAAGGAGCTTTAGATTTTATTTTCTATGTTTCATGTAGCTTAGAGAAAAAGAGAAGTTTTATTACTGTATGGTTTTTGTTTTTTGTTTTTTTAGCTATTCTGAAAGTTTTGCTTTTTTATATAAAGTTTGATGTTGATTTTCAAAAACAATAAAGAAAAAAACTTAAAAAAAGAAACCCATTTGTCAGGAGAATTTAACTTTTGTCTTCTTGACAGTTAACATTAATGATCAAAACTGGTCATACAATAAAATGGTCAGTTCAGCAAACAATAAGAAAAAGATTACAGGCAAAATTACCCTCCGCTTTAAAATAATAATGATAAAAAACCTTAGCATGACAACTAGAAGACAAAGTAGATAGCATGGTGGACCAATCTCATATATGCTTACCAATGTATATAAGTGGATTATACTGTCACTTAAAAAAAATCAAAATTTAATAGGGTTAAATCTAGACCTATGTTATTATGTGATTCCAGTTCTAAAATATAATAGCATACTAATGTTGAAAGTAATGTAAAATATGTGGTCAATACAAGCTAAAAGCTTATGTTATTTTGGTCAATATGGCTTTAAGGCAATAAGCATGATCAAGAAAATATCCTATACACTCCTGATTGTCTACTTAATATTAATCTCTTTTCTTCCTAGCCATTGGAACACCAGTTCAATAGGCCCAGTTCATTCAGTTTTCTAGGTCCACTTTCTTCAAGGGATAAACATTGACCATTTCTGGCTAGCAGTGTGTAGATGAAAATCCACTGAGTGACAAGTTTGGGGATTTCCACTAATTTTCTAAATTTCCAGTTGACACATGGCTTCTCTTTCTTCCACCTTCTATATGTAATTCTTTTATGTAATGCCACATTGCTACTGGAAGAGGACAGGCATTTAGTGGCTATGACTTTAAAAATGAAACTGTAAGATGGAGGAGTGGGTAGTAAGAAGGATGTTTGGCCTTGAACTTGTTTTCATCTATTACTAGACTTCTTGTTTCTTGGGTTAAATAAAAATTTCTTTCAATCAGCCATTTGTTGGCTTACCAGAAAAAAAAAATAACAAAAAAAAAACTTACGCCAGTTTTTGTTGTTGTTCTTTGCTTTTTGTTTTGTTTTGTTTTTTTCAGGTTAGCCCTCACAAAAATAGAACAAAAACAGCTCCATGACTTTTACCTTGTGAAATACCAGAATGAAAATTGCTGGACCATTTACCAGATTTTATAGCTCAGCCTGTAACCTCAGCCACAGTGCCTGACTGGAAAGTACACTGCCTCGGGGCATGGATTTCTGGGGTTAGGTCTGTTGGACTGAAGAATTCTGGTCCCTGTCAGGCCATTTAGTCCCTCATTTCCATTTTCTACTTTGTCTCTTCAAGAGTCACATAATGTCCTTCCAAGCCTCCTCTTGGTTGACCAGATTTTCATTCATATTAGGGACTGTTTAGCATGAGAACATTACCTGCAGGGTATTTTTTTCTTAAAGAACTGTGCATGAGTTATTCTACCAAGCTAGTATCTGAAAATTTAATATTTACAGATAGAAAACCCTCAAAGATTTATTCATTATTTACCTTGGCATGTTGTCACTGCACCAAGTCAGTAAAAAATATTATCTTGCCCTTTAGGTAATGAGATTCCTAGGGACAGACATTGACTTGCTTTCTATTAAATACCCCTTTGACCAGGACAGAGTATACCATGAGTGGGAAAATGCACTGAGTGGGGTTGAACATGAACTTCACGAATAGCAATGTGATTCTTAAATATTGGCTTCAGAGTCTCTGTAAAGATTAACATCTGTCTAGTGTCAGCAGTTGACTGCTGATACCAGGATAAAGAGGAAGACAAGGAAGTAGATATTCAGTAAACATTTATTACATGAGTGATAAGTTAGCCATGTTTATGACTATACAGTGATTTCTATCCCAAAGATCATCATCTCTGTGGCTTCTTCAGTAACACATTCAGGGCTGAGTCACTTCGAAATTTATTTAGGACCTTTTATATGATTTTGTTTATTTACTACTTTGGTCTTTGAAAATTTGGAATTTATTAATTTTCTTTTTTAGTAAATAGTTTTTCTCTCATAATATGTATGGTTTATTCTTAATATCTTTTTTTATTATGAATGAAGTCAATTTTTATTCATGTATCCCCTTGTTTAAACTCCCTCCCTTTTCCTGTCCCTCCCAGTCACTCTCTCTTCTCCCCATCTCTTTATGTCCTCCCCAGAAAGGGCAGGAGGTCCCAAGGTGGCTTACTTCAGCATCCACTCCAGGCACATCCAATTTCCTCATCCCAACATCTGAGTGAGTCAGGTGTTGCTCTAGAGCGAATGGGCTCCAAGGTGCTGGTCCAAGGTGTTTCAAATCTCAAGCTGTTCTTTGTTTGTGGTTTGCAGCTTGGGAATGCTTTGCTTTTTGTTTAAAGTTCACTGATGAGTGAGTACCTCCCATGTTTATCTCTCTGGGATTATGACCCTCACTCAGAAAGATATTCTCCAAATCCATCAATTTACCTGCAAATTTTAGGATGTCATTTTTTCTTACTGCTGAGTAGTAGTCCATTCTGTAGATGTACCACAGTTTGTTAATTCATTCTTCAGTTGAGGGGCATCTAGGTTATTTCCAGCTTCTGGCTATTACAAATAATGCTGCTATGAACATAGTTGAGTTAATGCTTTTAGAGAAAAGTAAGTGGGACATACCTCCAATGCATTGGCACAGGTGACAACTTCCTAAATACAACATTGGTAGCACAAACACTAAGAACAACAACCAATAAGTGGGACCTCCTGAAACTGAGAAGCTTCTGTAAAGCCAAGGACACAGTCAATAAGACAAAATGACAACCTACAGAATGGGAAAAGATTTTTACCAACCCTTTAAGTGACAGAGGACTAATCTCTAAAATATATAGAGTTCAAGAAATTAGAGCCCCAAACCTTGAATAACCCAATGAAAAATGGGGTTCAGGACTAAAAAGGGAATTCTCAGCAAAATAATTACAAATGGCTGAAAGGCACTTGAAAAAGTCCTCAACTTCTTTAGTCATCTGAGAAAAGAAAATCAAAACAACTTTGAGATACCACATTACACCTGTCAGAATGGCTAAGATTAAAGACACAGATCACAGCGTATGGTGGAGAGGTTGTGGAGCAAGGGTAACACTCCTCCATTGTTGGTGGGAGTGTAAGCTTGTTCAGCCACTCTGGAATGCAGTATGACGGTTTCTCAGAAAACTGGGTATCAGTCTCTGCAAGGATCCAGCAATACCATTGCTGTGCATATACCCTAAAGACACACATTTGCACACCAAAAGTATTGTTAATATCTTAGTTTATTCCATTGCTAATCTCTTAGAGATATTAAAACAGAAAACATAAGTTAAAAAGGATCTAAAAATAAATATAGTGTGACCATAAAATGGGGTCCTGGGAATTTTCCCCTAGACTAATTCACTCATTAGTGGGCATGTCAGACAACATACCAAGAACTGAGCTGTGTATATAAGGTCATCATAGGATTTCTTAAACATATTGTTGTTCTCTCTCTCTCTCTCTCTCTCTCTCTCTCTCTCTCTCTCTCTCTCTCTCTGTGTGTGTGTGTGTGTGTGTGTGTGTGTGTGTGTGTGTGCCTGCAGGTATTTATGTGCACCATGTATGTGAGGGTACTCACAGAGGCCAGAGGCTGACACCTAGAACCTGGCATTCTAGACAGTGTGAGCTGCCATGTAGTTATTGAGAACCATGTTCTGAACAAGAACAAAGAGTGCTTTTCACCTCTGAACCTATCTATGAGCCATAAAGTAGTATTTTTGGGGTGATTAAAAATATTTTCTTCTTTCTTTTTTCTATTTTATTATGCTTTTTTTCTCTTTTCCAGATATGCTGATTTTGCAGATAGACTCAAAGTGAATGAGATAATTCTTTTCTTCCTAAAACATGCCTTTTTATTTCAAGGTGGAATGTTTTTATAAATTTCCTAGATGGTTGCTTTTCTAGAATGGAAAACACTACCAAATAGTTTTATTTTCTGTATCATTCAAATAATCCTTGCTATGTAAACTATGAACTAATATTCTTATTCCTCCATTAAACAAGTTTTTCTGCTCTCTTCAGCCAAAGGCATTTTGTTATTAGTGATTCACACATTTCTCTAAAATTTGCAGGAAGCTCTGCACTTAGACAGACTTTTCTGTTTCCTTATCCTTGGTGACTACAGTTTTCTTTTATAAACTCCAAATGCTTTTCTCTCTATAACACCTAATAATATGGCCTTTTTTTCTTCCATATCTGTTTTGATGTATCCTTGGGCTTTCAGCAGGCTCTGTGAATTTTTGCTTTGTGCTCCAAGAGATGAATACCAGCATCCTGTGTACACTGTTTGTATCCTTTTCTCCTGGGTTGATAGAATACATTTTTTACAACATTGCTACCTTCTTAGCACTCCAATATTTTTAGTAAAACTTCTACCTTACATCTCAACTCCCAGGATATCTTTTTATCTAATGAATAGTTAACAGCCCAGAAATCTTATTTGTTTACTTTATATTTTTTAAAAAAATATTTAAAAAATATCAATGTAGTTAATATTTCTTAATACAGTTTACAAAATTTACATATTCAAAAATGTGGAGACATCTTGATAGATTCCTGCTTTGCTTTGTTAAGGGTATTTTCATCATCATACTTGTGGGGTTTTGTGCTGATTAGATAAAAAGACATGGTGGTTTATGGTGCCCTGGTATAGCCATCCATGGCATCTGCATTTGAGGAGGGATGAAGTGTTCAGAGATCATGTGTCTTCTCATTGCTGTAGAACTGAAGATCTTTAGGGCAGAAAAGTGGGTCTTTACCAGCCTCCCTCATTATAACTTTCTTCCCATTTTGCTTGACAAAGTGTCTAGCATATGTTATCCATTCAATAAATATCTTCAGAATATTTAGTAATTTAAATGAACTTTCTTGTGATGTTTTCTCCTTATTCTCCTCTACTTTGTCAGGGACATTTACTTCCTTACTCATCTTTAATTCTGCTGTAAGTTTGTGGATATTTAAAAATGAAAAACTGAAAACGTTTAATTTCTTTTCTCTAATACATTGTCTGTGACATCCACTACCTAATCAATATTCCACTTCTAATTGAATTCACACATGTGAAGACATTATGGATGATGTCATATGTACTTAGTTTTGTCTGCTTCCTCCTTGAAGCTTCTTGATTCTCCTATATAATCCCTACTTTGCTCCTGGTTTAATAATAATACTACTATCAGCAATGGCATATTTATTCATAGACTGAGTGAAAAGATCTATGCAGGAGCTGATCACTAATTAGCAATGCATTTTTCTGGAGTGAAATATTGGTCTAAATTTTGAAGAGAAAAAGCTAAATTTGCTGAGGCTGAAAATTAGATTGCTAGTTCAGACCCATGGAAAATTGTTAGTGCTCTCAAACTTAGGGTCTTCACGATGAATAACTAAAGATTCTTTTAACTAAAATATCATAATGGTGTAACTACAATGATCATATCTGGAATTTAGCTCTTGTTTTCAGGGATTCACTGTTTTGAAAATGTTTGATAAATTTATATCACAAGAGAAAATATTTCTGCCAGCAATGTAAGTGCTTTGAACATAATTTGTATTCCTGCTGTTACATGCAGAAATTTGTGCCAGAGGGGAGAAAAGAAAAAAGAAATTTTGTTTGGAAAGAAATCAGCAGTCTGAAAAGGTGGTTTTAATCTATAAATATATCTCGAAGGAGAACTGAACAATCAATTAAAGTGCCATACAAATAAACATCGTATCTGTAAAATAATCATGTGACATGGAATACTTTTAAGAGAGAAAAATATTAATTACTAAGAAATGTGGATAGGTATAATCTTTTTATACAAAGTAAAGTTTTATTAGACAACTACTAGACTTAGTTTATGATATTTTACTGTCCATATGACTGTTTCGTGTTGCAAAGGACCACTACCTGCTTATTTTGAATAAGTGCCTCTGAGTCAGATGTTCTCTCTCATTCTAAAAGCAAAATCAATTTAGAAACAGTATTGAAATTCCTAAAGAATTTAGAGCTACTTTATAATCCAGAAATTTCACCACTGGGTGCTTATCCAAAAGCATTGCAATCAGTATTCTTCTATGAATAAAAATATTAGCATTTTTACATTCATCACTGAACAGTTTACAATAGTCAAGATGTGGAAACATCTTAAATGTCTATTTATGGATGAATGAGTACAGAAGATATGTGTACAAACAGGGAGATAGTATTCAGTCCCAATAAAGAAGGAAATTTTGCACTGCACAACAATATAAATATACCTTAAGGACGTGATGCTAAGTGAAATATAGCAGAAAGACAAATATCTCATGAGTCTACTTATATTAATTTTAAAGTATATAAAACAAAAAATGAAATGATGGTTTCCCACAGGATGAGGAAATTGAGGAAGGGGGAATTGCCAATCAACAGGTAGGCATAAAGGTCATCATCTGAGAACACCAACTTCTAGAGAATTTTCTTCATACATTGAGCCAATAGTATCAAAATGCATACTTATACTTTTGTTCCAGGAGAAAGTTCTATGATAAATATTCTTAGTGCAATATTAAAGATAAAATTATCATTAGAAGCAAATATACGAAGAGAAACAGGTTACCATTTTTAAGTAATTTAAAAATTTCACTACTGGGCATTTATCCAAAGAATTGCAACCAATATTTTTTTATAAATTTAATTAGCATTTTTATACTTCTATACTGCCTGTTTTCTTTCATGAAACATAATATAATATATATATACATATGTGGATTTTAGTTAGTGATAAATTGGAAACTCATAATAATAATCCCATTTAATTTTTTTTTTCTCATTAAACTTGTTTTAATGGGTCTCAAAATTCTGTGACAGATTTTTGGTCAAGTTGTTTCCATTAAAAAGTACTGATTTTGAAAACTAATAACTTAAAACTGCCACACACAAAAAAAATGGTCCACAAAGCATTCCTTTCCTTCTGAAGGTTTTACGATGCATTGTTATTATTAACCAGTCTTTTACTATTAAACTTAAATGGCCAATTGAGACAAACAGTTCTGAGACCGTTCTTCCACCACTGATTAAGACTGGGGTGGCAGGTGTTAGGGATAATATTCATTTAGCCTTCTGAGCCTTCTGGGCAGACTTGGTGACTTTGCCAGCT
>PVIH01023746.1:0-24167 GCA_004025045.1 Sigmodon hispidus | reverse complement strand
AAAAAAAAAAAAAAAAAAAAAAAAAAAAAAAAAAAAAAAAGAACCTCAGGAGGTATTACCATCACTGATTTCAAGTTATATTGTAGAGCTACAGTAATAAAAATAGCCTGGTACTGGCATAAAAACAGACTTGTGGACCAATAGAATAGAATTGAGGATCCAGACATTAACCCAAAAACCTATGAACACCTGATCTTTGACAAAGAGGCCCAAAACATTCAATGGAAAAAAGATAGTATATGTAACAAATGGTGTTGGCATAGCTGGATGGAAGTGTGTAGAAAAATGAAAATAGATCCGAGCCTGTCACCCTGCACAAAACTCATATCCAAGTGGATCAAAGACCTTAACATAAACCCAGCCACTCTGAACTTGATAGAAAAGAAAGTGGGAAACACACTTCTACGAATTGGCACAGGTGACCACTTCCTAAATATAACACCAGTGGCACAGGCACTAAGACCAACAATCAATAAGTGGGATCTCCTGAAGCTAAGAAGCTTCTGTAAAGCCAAGGACACTGTCAATAGGACAAAACGACTGCCTACAGAATGGGAAAAGATTTTCACCAACCCTACAAGTGATAGAGGACTGATCTCTAAGATATATAAAGAGCTCAAGAATCTAGAGTCCAAAACCTTGAATAACCCTATCAAAAAATGGGGTTCAGATCTAAAAAGGGAATTCTCAGCACAGGAATTACGAATGGCTGAAAGGCACCTGAAAGTGCTCATCATCTTTAGCCATCAGAGAAATGCAAATCAAAACAAGTTTGAGATACCACCTAACACCTGTTAGATTGGCTAAGATAAAAGGCACAGATGACAGACTATGTTTGAGAGGATGCAGTGTAAGGGGAACACTCCTCCATTGTTGGTGGGAGTGTAAGCTTGCTCAGCCACTTTGGAATGCAGTATGGCGGTTTCTCAGAAAATTGAGAATCAATCTCCCCAAGAACCCAGCAATACCACTTCTGGGTGTATACCCTAATGATGCACAGTCATACTCCAACTGTATTAGCTCAACTATATTCATAGCAGCATTATTTGTAATAGCAAGAACCTGGAAACAACCTAGATGTCCCTCAACTGAAGAGTGGATTAACAAACTGTGGTACATCTACACAATGGAGTACTACTCAGCAGTAAGAAAAAATGATACCCTAAAATTTGCAGGCAAATGGATGGACTTGGAGAATATCCTCCTGAGCCAGGTATCACAAACTCATAAAGATAAGCAGGGGATGTACTCATTCATTAGTGGTCTCTAAACAAACAAACAGGAAAAAAGCCAAGCATGACCAAGCTGGAAACCACAACCAGTGAACAACTTGGGATCAGAAACACCCTGGACTGACTCTTCGGATCCCATTACACCTAAAGGAATACCAGGCTCACTCCTTAGGGAGGGGGGCAAACCTGGATCTGCCAGAAGTGGAGACTGAACTAAGCATTATTGGGTCAGTGGGACCATGGGACTGGCTGCTGCCTGCAGGAAGGGGATGGGGAGCTGTGGAGAAGAAAAAATGACCTGATGTGGCGGGAGGGGGAAGGGACCTCAAATAATGATATACAGGCATAGAAAGTATGACTTCTTTGTTAATAATAATAATAACAATAACAATAATAAAAGTATACAGAACAAAAAAGAGTGGATGGCCATTTCAGAAACCATCAGTGAATTCTAATCAGAGAAAATAAATATACAGAAATAAAATAAATGTTTGGAAACTGATGTCCAGAGACACTCACAACTTTTCCAGGTTACACAGAAATCAAGTAGTAAAAGTAATAATCAGTCCTGGGCAATGTGGTTACAATACTGCTACAAACCACAACTTACAACTGCTCTCAAAATAAATTAAAAGAAAAAATTAAATGAAGAATTTTTAAGCACAGACAGGATTTCTAACGAAAGATCTATTTTATTTGACCATCATTTCTTACTCAAAGCACTTGAGCTCATTTCCATTAACATGCTTGTGTAAATCCAGGAACAGCAACTGGTGAAAACTGGTATCTTCTCTCCTTCCTTCACAGGGAGTTTAGAGTCATTAAATCCCAGAAATAATGATGACCTAACTATAAGGCCATTGTTGTTCAGGAGTATTTCATCTGTGAGAGCTAAGCCCTGGTTTTTAGTACCCCAGGAGTGGCCAGCCAGGTGACCTCTGATGGATATTAAAAAGACTGTGCGTTTTGGAGGCTCCAATTCTTGAAATTAAAAATGTGTGCTAGATTGCCACACACCAGTAACTGAAGCACTAGTGAGCTATTGGCAAGGGCAGTGACACAGCAATGTAGACTTCCTGATTCCAGAAAAGCTGGTAACATTTCTGCAATGGAAAGAACGCTAGAACAAACCAGATGATACCCTCTGAGTTTGGGTTGGGTTGAGCCACATGCACATGCAACTGTCTCCTATGACCTCACAGTACTACATTCAACAGGGAAATGACAGGTACTCTACTAAGAGATTCTGTCAGTCCTTAATTTTCCTTCACTGAAACAAGTTTACCAGATATTCAAGGCACTCAGTGGTTACAAATGTCATCTCCCATTTAGTGGACACACACTAAAATTTTCTCCTTCTCTCCAAGTCCCTAGGAAATCAGAGAAAACACTGCATGGACTACTCATTAAAAATACATACAACCTATCAGAAGAAGCCTACCAGTGCCTTGTGGAACTTAATCCTCCCCAGAGCCCTGATCCTGCCACTTCGTATTTGTGGCATTAGTAATACTTCTGATAAATCTTTTAATCCAAAAGGCAATTCACATCAGTGTTCCTTAAACTACATCACCATACACTAAGCATACTTCATTGAGGAGTATACTCCTGAGTATGCTGACTCTAAATTTGCAACTTAAAATAAACACATTTTTGGTGTGATTAGCCCAAGTTTTAAATTATGTGTGTTAAAAAAAAAAAAATGACAGTGATGTGAAAAATGCCTCTGGGCATGCTCAACTTGTACCAAAAAGTTTAAACTGAAAGAAAACAAAGAAGTATTTAGAAGGTTCATTAACATGGGAGTTTGTGCCTAAGGGCCCCTTCTTCATTTAATCTCTAACAGAAGTAGCTGGGGTCTGAGCATAAAGCACCAAGTGAAAAAAGGCACCTAGAGCAGAGAAACACCTGCCCAGAAGTGAAGCCAGAGAAATACTTTTTCACATACCTTAATGAACATGGTGGAGAATCAGACAGCATAAAGAATGGGCACTGACTTCACCTGGGGAACCTGGATGCCCTCGAGATGAGGGTGGCCCCATCTACCTCAGAGGGAAGCTGTGAAAATCATGGCACCACTGAGAAATCAACAACGTTACAAAGCTAGTCCTATTGGTGGACATTGTTGTCATGGTTCATTTTGTTCCTCTTGAAGTAGCACAATCAAATGGTTTAAAGCTCAAAATAATGGTGGTTGTGAGGACCTCCATGCTTGATATGCAAGAGAAAATAGTTTGTAAGGAATGACCTCCTAATGATTAAAGCAGAAACTATACTTGTAATGAGATTATGCTTTAGTACCTTGATTTTTCTACTGGTTTAATAAAAAGCTGATTGGCCAGAAGGCAGATAGAAAGTGTAGATGGGGTTAACAGACTAAGGAAACCCTGGAAACAGGAAGAGTATTGCAGAGTTTCCAGCAAGGAGAGACACCAGCAGAAATGCCAAGGGAGACATCAGCAGATGCACAGGAAAGAAGTTCAAATTTCTCTGTGAAAAAAGTTACCAAGCCACATGGCTAAATAGAATGAAGGGAATAGGTTGAGTTAAGATGAAAAAGTTAGCTAGTGACATGTCTGAGCCATAGGTCAATCAGCATGAAATGAATATATGTTTCAATGTGTTTCTTTAAAATTTTTGGACTGTTATTCCAAATCTTCAGGCTAGTCTGAGACAGAAATTTTTACTACTTAAGGTAATGCTGACTCTCTGGATTCTGAATCATTTAAAAGTCTATTTGCATCCCAGGGGAAGGAATTACAGTGTAACCTAAGTGTGTATATGCATGTACTTTGAGTCAACACAAGAAAGTGTATGAATAGAAGACAATGAGGACTACTAAGAGATAAATGAAACAAAGCATCAATGTAGAAATTATCTTAGCTGTTGTGTAGCTCATAAAATTCAAGAAGTAAACCAAATATACAAAGCACAGCAAGTACACAAAATTTCTAAGACTTAACAAACTTCTGAAATTCACAGGCTTTACAAGGCCTGGATTAAAGGCTAAAAACACAGTTTTAAAATATTGCTGATCAGAGAAGACTCTGTTTGATGGAGCTACCTGTAAGTCCTTACATGGATTTATGTGAGCTGTCATCCATGCTAAAATCAGATTTTCTGTGATTCATTTAGAGTCAGCCTTGCTCCTTTGGGGTAACCCTACTACTTATTGGTGCACCATGAGTGGAATTACTTCTTTAGTCTTTCTCCAGGGTCCTGAGGTGAATAGCTGTTTGTTTACCTATCCCCAGGGAAAAAGTCATACAACACTGATAGATACAACAATGTGGAAATGACTGGATGGTATAGGTACTTATACAGCAATAGCCTTGTAAGAATGAGGTGATAACATTCACAGGCTGAATTTTAGCCTTAACTTAACAATTCATTTCTTCAGCAAATGTGTAGTAAGCAACCACTGAATGAAAGTAAGTTCTAGAGTCAACACAGAAACTCAGAACTGATGAAAATATGAAAATAAGCAATTTTGTAGTACTCAATCTGAAGCAAGACATCTAAATCATACCCCCACCTAACAAGGATTAGGGATCATTGTAGAAAAGGGGATAGAAAGACTGTAACTGGAGAATTAAGAGTGGCTGTGGTTGCCTGTAGAAGAGAAGGCTAGTTAAAATTTCAACATAGACAGAAACTGAGATTATGACTCACCATCCTCACCTGAGGAACTGTTAACAGTTGAAAGCTTCTGGGTTAGGGAGAGTCAGCTTCTTGCAGTGGTGTGCCTCTGATACACTGTTCATCTCCAGTGAATGACATCATATATGTGTACACATAGACAACACTAATTCAACTCCATTTTTTTTTATTAATTGTGTCCCTTGATAATTTTGTATATCTATACAGAACACATTCTAGCTACTCTTATTCCTTTGCCCTCTTGGTGGGTTTTCTAAAAAGGGGGTCTGGATGTTGGAAGGGACTACTAAAAGTAGTTGGAAGGATAAGAATTAATATAATCTAAATATATTGTATACATATATGAAATTATTAAAAAATAAGTAAAAAGTAAAAAAAAAAAAAACCAAAATGTAACAGTGTACTAGAATTATATAATATGCCTGTTTTTCCACTAATCAAAATAAGGACAATAGCATCTACTTTTTGGCTATAAGAATTTAAGTAAAATGCAAGCCTATAATCTATCACACATGTTCAATAAATAATGGCAGATTTTATAAGTTTAACTACAGTGCAGAGTACAAATAGTTACTGCTCTCATTGCTGTGGACAAATGCCTGGCAAAAATTAGTTTAAAAAGGAAGAATGTATAATGATGACAGTTCAAGTGGACCCTGGTCATGGCAAGTGGCAGGAAGAGGAGGCAGCCAGTTTTAATGCATCTACATTCACAAATAGAGGAGTGAGCAGGAATGGGGTCAGGCTGTAAAACTCTAAAGGTCACCACCATAACCCACTTATTTGACAAGGCTCCAGCTTTTAACATTTCTACAATGTTTCCAAACAGCATACCAAGTATAGAAATACAAAAAAAAAAAAAAACAGGAAACATTTCACATTCAAACCTCAACAGGGTACATACAACAATCAATTATCATGTTGAGATAGATTCCTACAACTCAGACACTATTCTGTAACAAACAGAATTGGACCCAGGCTCTTCCCACCACTCTGCTTCACAAGCTCTCCATTTCCTGTATCATATTCCCCACAGCAAGAGTCTTCACATCACTCTATGATCTTCCCACACTATGAGATCCATATGCACAGAAGGCAGAAACACAAAGCTATTTGCTACACAGAGCCATCTCTGTAGAAAATTATCTGATGCTACCAAGGAAACAAAACCTTCCTATTATACAGCCACTGCCTTTCCTGCAGAAACAGATTTCAACTTGTCAATAATGTGGGAACAGCATTCAGTATTTTTAAAGAGCTAGACAGACATCCTAGTCAGTAAATGCTTGTTTATAATACCAACAGTGGAGACAGATCCCTACAGCTAGAAAGTCCAGGCTATTGAAAGACCATCTCAAAAAACAAGGTGAGTAGAATCTGAGGACTAACACTGAAGCCTGCCTTCTGGCCTACACATGTACATGGACACATGTGCAAGCACACCCACATACACATACATAGGAGCATGCATATGTAAACACATAGACATACACACAAAATAGAAAGAAAAATTGTTCATAGGAAATAGTTGGCTGTGAGACTCACAGTGAGTATTATTGTCTTGAGGCACAAGCCAATATTAAAAGGAACACCTGAATTTGCCTAAGAAAGGACAAGTAATGAATGTCCTATATAATGAAGAATAGGGAACAATAGAAACAAAGAGAACAATACAAAAAAAATCAATGAATCAAAAACTTAGTTCTTTGAGAAAGTCAAGAAGATCAACAAACCCTTACCCAAACTAACAAAACACACCGAGAGAGAGAGAGTATTCAAAATAACAGAATCAGAAATGAAAAGAAGGACATAACAACAAACCACCAGGAAATTGAGAGAATTATCAGATCATACGTTGAAAATCTATACTCTATTAAAAGGGAAAATCTAAAAGAAATGGAAGCTTTCTGGACAAGTACCATTTACCAAAATTAAATCAAGAACAGATTAAAAACTTAAACAGACCTATAACATCCAAGGGAAAAGGAAGCTGTTATGAAAAGTCTCCCCCGCCCCACCAAAAAAACCCATGTCCAGATGGTTTCACTACAGAATTCTATCAGACATTCGAAAAAGAACTAATAACAATACTCAACAAATTGTTCCACACAGTGGAAACTGAAGCAACACTGCCAAACTCTTTTTATGAGGCCAAAATCATCCTGATACTGAAGCCACTCAAAGATGCAAAAAAGAAAAAGAATTAGAGACAAATCTCCCTTATGAACATTCATTCAAAAATAATCAACAAAGTTCTGGAAAACCAATTACAGCAACATATAAAAGAAGTTATCCATCACAATCAAGTAGGCTTCATCCCAGAAATGCAGATGGTTTAACATGCAAGAAATTGCAAATGCCATCCATCATATAAATAAATTGAAGAAAAAGGAAAAAAAATCATAAGACCATCTCCTTAGATGCTGAAAAAGCCTTTGACAAAGTCAAATACTCCTTCTTGATAAAAGTTCTGGAGAGATCAGGAATACAGGGGAAATTCCTAAGTATAATGAAGGTGATTTACAAGAAGCCAACGGCCAACATCAAACTAAATGGAAAGAAACTCAAAGCAATCCCTCTAAAATCAAGAACTAGACAGGGGTGTCCTCTCTCCCTTTATGTATTCAATATAGTTCTCAAAATTTTAGTCAAAGCAATAAGAGAATGAAAGAAGGTTAAGGGATACAAACTGGAAAAGAAGAAGCGAATCTATCTCTATTTGTGGATGATATGATTGTATACATAAGTGACCCACAAAATACTGCCAGGGAACTTCTACAGGTGATAAACTCCTTCAGCAATGTAGCATGATATAAGATTAACTCAAAAAAATCAGTAGCCCTCTTATATGTTAAGACAAACAGGCCAAAAAAGAAACAAGAGAAATATCACCCTTTATAATAGTTGCAAATAGCATAAAATACCTTGGTGTAACTATAACTAAAGAGGTAACAGATCTGTTTGACAAAAACTTTAAATCATTGAAGAAAAAAAATTGAAGAGGATAGTAAAAATGACAATCTTACCAAAAGCAATCTATAGATTTAATGCAATTCCCATCAAAATCCCAACACAATTTTTTACAGACCTTGAAAGAACAATACACAATTGTATTTGGAATAACAAGAAATCCAGGATTGCCAAAACAATTTTGCTGTACACAAGAACCTCAGGATGTATCATCATCCCTGACTTCAAGTTATACTATAGAGCTACCATAATAAAAGCAGCCTGATACTAGCATAATAATAGACTTGTGGATCAATGGAATCAAATTGAAGACTGAGATATTAACCTACATACCTATGAATACCTGATTTTTGACAAAGAGTTAAAAAAAATATTCAATGAAAAAAAATAATATCTTCAACAAATAATGTTGGCATACCTGGATAGCAGTATGTAAAAATGCAAATAGATCTGAGCCTATCACCCTGCACAAAATTCAAATCCAAGTGAATCAAAACTTCAATATAAGACCATCTATGTTGAACTTGATAAAAATAAAAATGGGAAATACTATCCAACGCATTGGCATAGGTGGCTACTTCCTAAATATAACACCAGTAGCACAGACACAAAGAGCAACAACCAATGTGTGGGATCTCCCTGAAACTGAGAATTTTCTGTATGGCTAAGGACACGTATTAAAAGAAAATGACAGCCTACAGAATGGGGAAAGATTTTTACCAACCCTTCAAGTGACAGAGGACTGATCTCTAAAATATAGACACAACTCAAGAAACTAGAGCCCAAATCCCTACATAAACCAATCAAAAATAAGGTTCAGAACTAAAAAGAAAATTCTCAACAGAATTACAAATGGCTGAAAGACACTTTAAAAAAAATGTTCAACATTTTTAACCATCAGAGAATTGCAAATCAAAACAACTTTGAGATACCACCTTACACCTGTTAAATTGGCTAAGATAAAAGACACAGAGGACAGCCTATGCTGGAGAGGATACAGAGCGAGGGGAACACTCCTCCATTGTTGATGGGAGTGTAAACTTGTTCGGCCACTCTGGAATGCAGTATAGAGTTTTCTCGGAAAACTGGGAATCACTCTCCTCAATAATCAAGCAATACCAATATTGGGTATACAACCTAAAGATGCACATTCACATCCCAAAAGCTTTAACTCAACTACGTTAATAACGGCATGATTCTTAATAGCAGGAACTTGGAAGCAACCTAGATGTCCCTCAAATGAGGAATGAATTAAAAAAAATGTGATACATCTACACAATGGAATACTACTCAGCAGTAAGAAAAAATGTTATACTAAAGTTTGCAGGCGAATGGGCGGATTTAGAGAGCATTATCCTGAGTGATGTCTGACAAACGCAAAAGGATAAGCAGGGGATGAACTCATTCATTAGTGGACTTTAAACAAAAACATTCTTTTTTCATTGAAAGGTGAATAAAGTGACTTCTTACACTCATACACACACACACAAAGACACAAAACAAAACAAAATAAAACTCTGTGTTTGACTGTAGAAAGTTTGCTTTGTAGATATTTGTGGTGGCAATAATGCAGCCATGGACATTAGCTGTGACCTACTGTGCTTTCTTTATCTGTAGCTGAACCTAACCTGGCTTGAGAAGCTTTAAATTTTATTTTTTTATGTTTTATGTATTTTTGAGAAAAGAGAAGTTTTATTACTGTGTGGGCTTTGTGTTATCTATTCTGAATAGTTTGCTTTTTGTTTAATGTTTGATATTGATTTTCAAAAAACAATAAAAAATTTTCAAAAATGAAGAAAAAGTTGCTAAGGGAAGGATGATACTTCTCAGCATTTCAGAACACCCAGAAGTATAAAGTGATTAATCTGAAATATAAGAGTCAGCCACTAGGAATATTAAAATTTGGCTTATAAATGAATAAGGAAAATAATGGTGTCCCCAGGAGGGAAGAAACATTTAAATAGAACTATAGACTTTCAAAGTTGGAAGGGACATTGGCAACCGATCATCTGCCAGTAACAGAGAAACAGACCAAGGCCTGAGATGTAAAGTAACTTAACCAGAGAAATCCAACTACAGAAGACAATGCCTTAGCTTGTGTTCTCCAGAAAACAGGCAAAAGTGTTAGTGTAGGTGGTGTGTGTATATGTGTGTGTGTGTGTGTGTGTGTGTGTGTATTCACTTTGCAAGTGATTTATTTATGCTGTGAGTAAAAGAGGCAGAATCTGATGCAATACGGTATTTGAGGTAACCTGAATCTGTATTTGAAGTCATAGGTATTTGTTCTAGAATAAACTATTTTTTTGTTCACATTGAGGAAAAAGGTGTATTTTTATCTAGACACTTCTATGCACATTGGCTGAGCATGTTCCTGAGGAACCACTACTAAAGGATTCCTAAATCCCAAAAAAATTAACTTGGAGATGCACAGTTGAACATGGGCACTGTTCACAGAAATAGAATGCAAAGACTGTGTGGATATTGTCTGCTCAACCCTGAATAAATTTAGTGATAGCATCAAACTTTGGACATTAAAATTGTATTTTACTGATTAAAGATGTTCAGTTGGATCTTCTAATGCTAAAGTATAGATTTGGGGGGACAGAATATAACAATGATTCAGTTTCTGAGAGACTTTTCTAACTATAGGGTCAAGACACTGACCAGCATCATACTTACTTATTGCCTTGGAGGACAAAAATGCAGGACTTCAACCTTACTGCAGATTTCAAGAAAGGAATGTTTAAAGAAAAAAGGGGAGTGTGTCTGTGTGTGTGTGTGTGTGTGTGTTCTTTGATTTTTGGAAGGTTGTATTTTTATATTTCATTTATTCTTTGATAATTTTGTACATGTATACAATGAATTTTAGACATTTTTGCCCCATTCTTGCTCATCCCCTTTCCTCTTACACTGAAACTCTTTTTTCTTCCTGAAAAGGCCCCTCCTACTCTCTACTCCTATTTTTATGATCATTACATTTGTGACCTTCTGAGTTTGACTAACTGCATGTGCTTTAGTAAGAAGTTATTTTCTGTTGTCTGGGTATCCTACCACTGAAGAAAGTGACAATCCTTCTCCCTGCCAACATTAACTGTCTATAGTCCCTTGAGGTAAATATAAGAGGGGCCTTTACAAGCTCCTCCCCAGTCAATGATAAAATGTTGATGAAACATCAGTTAATAACCAATGTTTCTGAAATGAGTAGTGTCCACTTATGTAAGATATCCCCATTCAAACTCTTTTATTAATTATGTTTTAATGGGCTTATAAAACAGACAGCATTAATGTTTATTCCATACATCCTTAGTTTGAGCTATTCCCATCCCATCCTCTGCCCTAGTCTCTCACTGGCCTAAAATGTACCAAGTAGACTAGGCTGATTGCTCTTAAGTCCCAGAAATTCTTGTCTCTGTCTCCCCAGTACTGGGATGACATTACATACACACCTAGATTTTCTTCTTATGCTATGGGGGCTTTTAGATTTGGCCCTCATGCTTTAAAGGATTTTATGTGCCTAACTGAGATATCTTTCTAGACACTCTAATGGAGATTTTAAATTCCAGTATTAACAGGGAGCTGTTCTCTTTGACAGTGCAGACAATACCATGTCCCAGCAATATCTTGAGATGGAAATTCTTTACAGCTAAAGCTCCCTTAAGCTGCCTTTGATGCCAATATGTAGCAAAGGTCTAAAATAAAACTAGTCAACTTAAAAGAAACATTTTGTCAGCAGACCATGAGAGTCCAGAAGCAATGCTGTCTTCTGTCTTCCAGGCTGCTTCCAACATTCCTATAGGAGTTTCCATTGACAAATTAGGCACAGGGCTGCTGAAACTGTCAAAGAATGTCAAAGAAAGTGGCAAGTGGTAGCCCAAATGTGTCACTCTCTTTTGCAAACAGGTATATTAATAACCCAGGGGGCCCTGGTGATCAATTTTATTGTTCTAGACAGGATGCGTATGAAATGTCATGCTTCTCAGATGGAGATGGGCAGTCTCCTAAAGCAGGCAGCTGGTTACCAGGTACTAAAAAAAATTATTCCACAAATACAAATCTATTCCAGGAGCATGCATTCTGCTTTAAGTTATCAGGGGAGTTCAAAGTGAAAAGAGATAGAACGTAATTACAAGGTGATAATAATTTTTTAAGATAAAAGTTATAGCTTTGAGGAGTTTCCATATTGTGATTGGCCATTCAGATAGTATTTCCTGGACACCTCCACCCCCAGGGCTATGAATCATTTCACCCTCTAATACCCTGAAGGTAATTTTGAGAAAATGGATTTAAGTGTGTCAGTGAAAAATAAGTTCTTTGCAGTCAGATGGACCTGGACTCAGACCATCCTCCCCAGTTGAGTTTCTTTGAATGGGTTTTATTTCTAAGCCTTGGTTTTCAAGCTGGTTGAAGGCAGATATGTGAACTCACACATGTTGTCATTCATTGGAACAAAAACAGGAGAAAACAAACAGAAGGCAGATTTCTTTTGGCTCACAGTTTTAATCCATGGTCATATGACACATTGTGTTGGATCTAAGCAAGGCAACATATTTTAGAAGTGGGAGTGTTTGACAGACAGCTCTTGCTTTACAAACCGGAAGTAGACAGCATCATGAGAGCCCTCCCTAAACAAAAGCTTTCAGTGATGTACTTCTTGAATCCAGGCCCCAGCTCTTAGTATTCCGTGCAGTAAGACGTCATCAGGAGATTAACTCATTGGTGAGATTAGAGCCTATATTTGTGCTAATATGACACAAGCTCGAGTCATTTTGGAAGAGGGTACCACAAAGGAGAAAATGTCCCCACCAGTGTAGCCTGTGGGCAAGTCTGTGTGCATTTTTCTGATTGATGGTTGATATGGGAGGGACCAACTCATTGTGGGCATTGCCATCCCTGAGCAGTGGTACTGAGTACTTTAGGAGAGCTGAGTAAGCCAATAAACAGTGTTCCTCCATGACTTCTGCCTCTATTCTTGCTTTGAGATCCTGTCCTAATTTCCCTCAGAAATGGATTGTGAACAGAAAGTTTTACGAGGTAATAAACCCTTTCTTTCCAAGTTACTTTGGGTCATGGAAGTTTATCACAGGTTTCACATTTGAAACTCTAAGACAGTACCCAGTGACCTCACAGTGACTGGATTAGCCAGTTGGAGACCACAGCTGTAACAAATGAGCTACTGGGAGACACAGTGATAGAAGTAGATAACTATGCCTATTTCACAGTAGGATCATTGGGACAGTTAACTAGGCTAGTATCACAGAATGTGGAGTACAGAGCTGATATATGAGGAGCATATGCCTCCATCCACATCCATATAAGACAGTAGCAAATGGGGATTCAAACAGGTTCAGAAAGAGGCTTAAGAAGAATCATGTGTGTTATGAACTGCTGAAAAAAACAGAAGCTAGTGGGTAGGAAGATAGCTCAATCAGTGAAGTGCTTGGTGTGCAAGCAGGAGGAACCATGTAACCAAAGCCAGGAATAGCAATCCAGGCTTCTAATCCTAGTTCTGGGGAGGTAGAGACAGGTATCTGTTCACTGCCTAGAGACCCTAAATGAACTAGTGAGCTATGGGTTCAGTATGTGACACTGTCTCAGAAGGTAAAATGCCTTTGGACTAACACCCAAGGTTGATATCTGTTCTACACACATATAGGGCATATATGCATACATAGACACACACACACACACACACACACACACACACACAAACACACAAATAAATACATTAGATAACCAAATTTGTTAATTATACATGGCTTGGATCTTTCCCTGCCTACTTCTCACATATTTTTTCTTGCTGTGTGACATCAGTGCACACCTCTTCTGATTCCACATATGACCACATGATTAGCTCTAACATAAAGGATGAAGGTAAATATTATGTAAAAGTTTCTACAGAATGGGCTCTGCTATCACTTTGAAAAGGATGTGTTCATGCTGACCTGCTGGAGACAGAAAGGCTCAGAAAAATGTCTTTTCTAAAGAGGGTCAGTGCAGAGGAATCTATACCTAGCAAGTTCCTACCATGTGGGTGGGCCCTGACCTCAGATATCAGAACATGCACCAGATGAAAAAACAAAAGTTATTTTATGGTTGTTGAATGTCACTTAGATGTTCTTGACCATTTGTTATCCACCAAAATTGGGGGATGAGGTTGACTTATTGTTATGGTCTGCACTGTGCTCTCCAAACTTAACTGAAGAAGCCCTAATTCCCAGCATTTTACCATGTGACAGTATTGGGAGGCAGAACCTTCACGGAAGTGATTACATTCAAATGAGGCCACTAAGATGCATCCTGTGTATGTGTGTGTATGTTCATATAAGTACAAGTGTGTGTGAAAGGGCAGAAGGAGAGAAAGGGGAGGGGACAGGGAAAGGGAGACAGAGAGACAGATGTGTATATGAGGACATGTGCTGAGGCCAAAGTGTTGTCAAACCTTAAACTTGGGTGAAGCCAGCAATCCCAGTGAGCCTCATGTCTCCATGGCTCCCAACAATTTGGTTTCCTTAAACCCAACTATGCTGGGCTCTTTGTGAAGGTGCTGGGCCTCAGACTCCTCACATTCAGTCAGCATAATCTCTTGACCACTTAGCCATTATACTACCTCTCCACTATATTTCCATAAATTATTGCCATTGCCATTTTGTAAGTAAAACAGTCTATTTTTTTTTTTTTGTAGATAATCTGTGACATCAATTGTTTTGGTGTCTTGCCTCAATTTGTGCTAATATATAAGCAATTTTACCAGTAATTTTGCATCCATGTGAAAATGTCAGCAGCAAAAAAATGCAAGCAACATTTTTCTGAAAGTGGGTTTATACTCAGAATCTTTCTAAAAATGTTTTAGAATTCCCTAATTTCTCCAGTATTTCCTCTGAAAATCATTTTGCTAGGCAAAACTGAAAATATCCATGTCTATATTTTGACTTTCTTTGTAGATTTTCAATTATTTTCCATAGGATTACTTTTATGTGATCAGAAGAGAGAGAAGAAATGGAAAATGCTGGACAAGGCTTTCATGTGTATCACTCCTTAATGTATCACATGTGTGAGTCACACCAGTCCCAGAAAGGGATGTGTCTCACCTACTCCCCTCTGCAGAACAATGTATAATCATAACTGACTAGAAGTCAGGAAGCCTTCATGTAGTATCACAAATGAGACTCAGAGCCAAATATTGGGGGAAGGCTGAAATATCAGAGACAGGAAGCACCACAGTCAATTTTCACGCAGCTGTCTTACAACTTTCTTAGCCTTGATCCTGCTCACTTCTGTCAGTCATTTCTGTTCTCTCTGGGTTTCTAAAAGCCCTTATATACCCTATCCCATCCAGGTTAGGATTAAAAGTGTGTAGCATTGTACTCACAGAAACAGAAGAAGTTGTGTCTCTGGAGTTGTGGGATCAAGGGTGTAGGTCACCACTCCCAGCTTTCCCTGTGCTGGGATTAAAAGTGTGTGTCTGACTCCGCTATTTATCTTTGTATTCAAGGTTTAAGAATTTCCTGAGCTGTCTGCCTAGGGTTTGACTGTGTACTCTCCCCAGTATTCAGGTTTTAATAAATATGTAATATATATTCACACCTTCCTGAAAAAACGATGATGCTTTTCTGAGTAGCTTATAATTTTCATGTCATCACCAAGTTCCTTCTTATCATTCATCATCTAAGTTAATTAGCAGAAAAATCACTATCCCTTGAGCTGTGTGCTGCTCCAAACTCTCAGCAGATAAATTCATTTATTAAAGCCAGCCCTTTAGAATGTGTGTGAATATTGGCTTTTTTCTTGTAGGAATAAGATTTCAAGGCACAAACCTCTAAGGAACACCTGCAAAGCATACATACACCTCAACAGAGGCAAGTAAGCCCTTGAGTGACTAAGAAAACCTCAAACAGTCAGGCTTGTATTATGTGAGTGTGGGGAACCAAGAAAACCAGGATCTCAGTAGCCCATAAGAACTTTTGGTTAAAAAGTCAAACCCCAGCTACTCTGAAGAGCACACTTCTGAGTGGTATTGACATACTCAGTTTAACATGATTTTCCCAATAGCAGGTTTTTTTCTTAGCAAGTATAGTGTGCTATGGCATTATGCTATTGAAAACTGTAAATATTAGGCATTGGAAATATTGGTTTAATAAAATGTTGATTAGTCAAGCAGCTAGACCGGAAGCAGAGGCAGAACAACCAGAACAGGAAAATTCTGGGAAGAGAAAGAACAAGGAAAGATGACAACAAGACACAGAGGAAACAGGATGATAATGCTGTTCTGAGAAAAGGTACTAATGTGGCAAAACTTAAATAAATATGTGGGTTGACTTAAAAGTATAAGAATTACCAAGTAATAAGCCTGAGCCATAGACCAGCTTGTAATTAATAAAAGCTTGTACATGTTTATTTGGAACTGGCTGAGTGGGACAGAGAAATTTTGACAACAGTATTTGGAATTTTCTTTGGGCTACCTAAGAATATTCAAACATACTGTATCAGTTTAGAGGTTTCTCTGGATCTGGATCTGACATTTAACATAACTACTACCAAGGGGGCTCTGGTAACTCATCCAATCCCTCTTGATCCCCTGAGAGCATGAGCTGAGTTAACCACTCCAGTTCTAGGAAGTTGCTGAGCACAATTTCTGGAGTCCCCATGAGCAGAGAGGGCCAGGGGATAATTGTCACAGTACTAGCTGGAGTGACTTCTCCTTCAGTGTAGTCTTGTCCCAAGTTGGATACCATTTGTAGTTGAATTTTTCTGTGGGCTGTTAGCTTACAAAAAACAACATAGAGACTTATTATTAATTATGAAAGCTTGGCCATTAGTTTAGGCTTGTCCAATTAGCTCTTATAACTTAAATTAACACATATTTATTGTAGAGTCCTACATTGACCTTTCCCTGCACTCTGAGCCTGGAGGCAAGGCCTGTGGATTGCTAGCTGAACACTCTGTTCTCCACACTCATGTCTGGTATGTTTCTTCCTTTCTGCCTGTGTGGATTAGAAGACAAAGTATTAATTGTTTACCTTAAATCAGTAAATTTCCAACAACCTAGGCAATTTCCATTGTGTTGCACCCTAGGTAGGGTTATATAAGTCTGAGCTGGAGTCTCAATAAATAGCACTCTCATGGCATGGATGAGACAAGTGTCTGTGTCTTTCATTCTCCATGTTTGGGCCTGACTTGCCTATGACCCAGGTAGCATGGGTGCTACAATTGCAGGCCCACATCGAAATCAGTAATTTAACATAACCTGAGACACCATCCTAGAGAGAGGTTGAAAATGAATTTAAATTATCTCCAGACCTACACCTGACTTGCTGCTGAGTAAGACTGAGAATTCAGGATACTTTGAGAGATTACCCTTGGGAGGCTGACAGGTAAAATAAAGGTTGATACAGATTGAAGCATGGGTGCACAAGAATTTATTAAGATTGTACTAGAACATAGTCGTTGGTATGCCCAGGCAAGGGGTTTTACTATTTCAGACTGGGAACAGGTAAAGGAATATTTGTAAAAGATATTGCAAAGGCATGATGCAGAGAAAGTTCCCAGAGTCACCTTTTCACTTTGGTGCTTAGTAAAAGACATGCTTTTGAGCATCAATGTGAAGGTAAATGGGGGGCTTGTGGAGCTGCCGTGAACCTTTGGGAGATTTTGAATAAGGAGTCTGTCAAATCTATAAGGGACTTTGAGGAGGGAGATATTAGAAGTTTGGGAACAGAGGTTGAAGAGGAAGTAATTTTAAAAAAGCATTGACCTATTGCTTGGCCATTGCAAACTGCCTCTACTGCCGAGGGTGTGGGAGTAGCTGCCTTCCTGCAATGTAGCTCACAATATTTGACCTGGGTTAATGATAAATGACATTCAGGAGTGTTTAAACCATTTGTTCTTGAGCATCTTCCACTTAACCTCTGAGGCTGGGACGTGCTTCAGGCTATGAGAGTAGTTTTGACTACCAAACACATTTAGAGAATGTTGGCTGAGCAGGATTTGTTCCTGGAAAAGGGCTTGGCCAACAGTTACTGGCTGATCCTCAGCCAGTAGCAGAGAATCACATGGTTCAGCAAGTTCCTGGAGTAATGTAAGGATTGGAAAAATTTTTTTACAGGCCATTGTAGATTGGCATGTACCTATTCCTATTTAGTGGAAAACAACTAATCCTGTGTGGATTGATCAATGGCTCCTTAGTAAGGAGAAATTGTAGGCTCCTGAATTCTTGGTATAAAAACTATTAGAAGCAGGACATATTGTCCCTTCAGACATATTGTCCCTTCTACCTCATCTTGAATTTTTCCTTTGAAGCATAGTCCTACTGGAGATTTTGGCAAAAAGAACCTATTATTTGGGTACATGCTCATGCCTCCCCTGTTAAAGTTGTTTTGTCTTATACCTTGTCTGTAGCTAAACCTACAAACACTTGTCATTATACTGCATAAAGTTATTATACTTTATGTTAATAAAGAATAATGGTGACTACAAGCCACCAATTCAGAATGGACTTTTTTTGTGTTCAAATTTGTGGAAGTTTGATTATCATAATCCTTCTTCTAAGTTATTAGTTTGTTTAGGGCCCATCCATTGTGTTTTTCCAGAGTTATTTCTTTATAGCCCTTAAAGTTTGCTAGGAATGTGTTTACAGATGGATCTTCCAATGGCTGTGCAGTGGTGGTTTCTCCACCACATACAGAGGTGCAAATCACTGAAGCTAAATCTGCTCAGGTAGCAGAACTTCTGGCTGTATAGCTGGCCTTAAATACATATTCTTCTGAACCATTTAATCTGTTTACTAGTAGTCATTATGTGGCACAGATTCCTGATCCTTTTGAAACAGGTAGCTATATTGCACCTATGAGTAAAGTATGTCAGTTTTTATTAAAATTCAGGCTTTATTGTGGGACAGAATTTAGCCAATTTATATGGGCCATTTACAAGCTCATTCTGACCTTTCTGGACCTTTAAGTCAAGGTAACACACTTGCTGATCAACTTACTAAACCAAAATATGCCTTTTAATGCTCTTGATGATGCTGTTCAAGCCCATCAGAGATTTCATCTTAATGTTTGATCTTTGAAATTTGATTTCAAGATCACTAAAGATCAAGCCTCTCAAATAGTAAAACCATGTCATTTATGCACAGAATTTCTGTCAGTATACCATTTTGGAGTAAATCCTCAAGTTATTGCCCCTAATCAGATTTGGCAGATAGATGTTACTCATATTACCTCCTTTGGAAGGATGGACTATGTCTATATATCTTTTGATATTTATTCTCATCTTATTTTTGCCTCTGCACATTCTGGGAAAAAGGTTAAGGATGTTAAAAGCCATTGCTTACAGGCATTTTCTTACATGGGGGTCCCAAAAGAAATTAAAACAAATAATGGTTCTGCTGACACCAGTCAGGGTTTTGTCAAATTTTGTGCTGATTGTGCCATTTCCCATAAGACTGTATTTCTTTATAATCTTCAGGGCCAGGTCATTATGGAGCACTCTTATTAAAGCATGCCTTCTTAAAACAAAAAATGGGGAGTGTGCTACCTTCCCCAAAGACCATTTATCTTTTATTCTTTATGTCTTAATTTTTTTTTAACTGTCGATTCTCTGCTATGTACTGCAGCTGATAGACATTAGAGGCCTAGCAATGTGACCTTATCTGAGGTCAAATGGCAAACTTGGCTGATAGCACTTGGTATGGACCAGACCCTGTTCTCGTGTGGGGGAGATGGTTTGTCTCTGTTTTTCCACAGGATGCAGACAACCCTGTTTGGGTTCCTGAGCATTTTGTCTGCACTGTGCATACTCTTGGATGACAATCTCCTGGGATGTAGACAAGTGATTCAGTGGACTATGGTAAAAAAAAAAAAAAAATCACCCATAGTTGATGCCAGTGGGACTGGGTAAGTCTGTCTGGCCCTTTCCTCTGTTCATTAATTATTCCTCAAGAAAACCTGGTATTTTAGCTGATTTGGCAAGGCCAATATTTCCATGTGTGGAATCTTCCTGGGATTCTTATGTTTTTGAAAGGTTACTAATATTTCTTACCTTCCTGATAATGTGAACTAAAAATAGATCCATTGCCTTAAGAAATGCATGTATTACTGATTTTTCTACCAACACCACCAATGCTTTAGTGACAGACCTTCATAACATATGGATGCCCATTAATATTAACTCTAGTACAGGAGCCTATCGATCCCAGGCTCTCCCAGTCAGTCAAGACTGGCTATGTAGGATGGGCTTTGTGTGGGATCTGTCTATATTATGGGCTGACATTATTGTGGCCTCTCTCTGGATGCTTACACCATCTATAAGTAACCTCTTGTAGTAGGGTCCTTTGCCCCCATTGCAATTTTGTATGCCATCTACTTTAAGGGAACTTCAAGATAAAATAATTTTTTTTTTTATTTTGAGTCTTTTTTACCCCTCCTTTCCTTTTTTACCAATAAATAATTCTTCTAATGTGTCTGAAGTTTTGAACTGCTCTAAGCAGGAGCATCTTCTGAAAAGCTGCTGAGGACCTGAAAGACTGGCCATGGTAGCTCATGCACATGAAATTCGTCCTGCTGCAAGTGAATGTCTCTCATTATGATGAGCTCATCTTACATTGACCCAAGAGGAATTGTGGGATAACTGCAGCCCCTGCTGTAGCTTTGCTCTGACTCAAACTGCCATGGTGACAAGCACAGTTGTAGATACCCTTCCTGAGCAGGTTGAAAGATGCTGTCCACTTAGAATGATATTAATATTCATGTTCATAAGGGGATGCTACAGTTTAATTTGCAATTGGCCATAGTTCAGGAAGAATTGAATTGTATACATTTTTTTTTAATTTAACTCAAAGATTGGCATATAATATTACTTTAGTTAACAATGCTCATATGTCATTTACAAGTACAGAAATTTTAATAAAAGGCCTTCAGTTTACAGGCAAACTTTAAGGACTGGCTGGCACCCTTTCTTTGGGGGTACTTCTTTAGACAGGAGTTAATATCCTGATGCCATAATTAAAGTGCTAAACTAAAACCCAGACTCAGGTCAATTTTGCTACACAACAGGTGTTACTTTTTCTGGATATAAGGAAAAGCATGATGTTCAAATATGGCTGAGCTTGGCCAATAGTGACTAGTGAGCCAATGATGGGTTAGGGTTTGTGGCATAGCCTCAACCTAAGACAGAATGTGTACTTGTGACCTGTACACTATCCCATGACAGATAAGAAGTTGTCTGACATCTGGGCAACCTAACACCAGCCTAGTCATTGATATATTAAAAGGTAGGATGTTTAGGGGCCTGCATTGATGTTTCCCTTCACTCTGAGCCTTAAGGCAAGACCTGAGGATTGTTAGCCGCACATTCTGTACTCCACCACTCATGACTGGTATGTCTCTGCCATCCTGCCTGTGGGGATTAGAAGAGGATGTTTAAGCTTTTTATCTGAAGTCAGTAAATTTCCAGCCATCTGGGGAATTTCTACTGTGCTCTACCCCAGGTAGCATGGGGTATATAAGTCTGAGCTAGAGTCTCATTAAATGGCATTCTTGTTGCACGAATGACCCAAGCATCATGTGTCTTTCAATTTCCAGGCCTGTGACTGACTCACCGAAAAACCATGTAGCGTAGATGCTGTAGTTTATTTTAACCTACCTTCTACCATGTGACTTTTAACTCTCCCATTCTGTGGGTCTGACATATTTTACATCTCATTGATATCTCCTCTTCACCTCTCTACAAGGAAGTACTACCTATCTCTCCTGCTATCTATTGGCCATTCAGGCTTTCATTGCAATATAGTTTCCCATAGTGTAACAATACTCTGCAAAAATCAAGTTCTACAATAAAAGCAGTATTGTTCAAATAAGAAGAGAAGAATATACAAGGGCAAAATGAAGTATGGAGTAGTCAGAGAATCCAAAACATAAAATAGAGGTTGTTATGACCCAAGATGTCACAGAGGACATCAATCATCCTATGGTAAAATGAATATGATTAATGTCTAATGTAAAAAAGAGCAAGAGGGAAAATATCCCACAGGTCTCCAACAAGGAGGTAATAGACATAAGAAAATTTCAACTTTACAGGTGTCTTAGTTTTATTTCTGTTGCTATGGTAAAACACACTAACAGAAACAAATTATCTATATGAGGTTTGTTTTACCTTAAAATTCTCACTATAGGAGAGTCACAGAGCAAGATCTTGAGAAAGCTAGTTATGTCACATCCCTAGTCAAGAAGCAGACGGCAATGAATTCATGCATGTATGCCTGTGACCAGCATGTCTTGTCTATTCTTATACAGCTCAGGGTCCCCTATGTAGGGAATGGTGCCATCCACAGTGGAAGAGTCTTCCTACTTTAACTAATGTAATCTAGATAATCCCCCACAGACAGGCCCAAAGTCCTTATCCCAGGTGAGTCTAAGTTATGTAAAATTGAAAATTAGCATTTATCATAATAACTAGCCATCAGAAAATGTGAATCAATACTAAACTAAAATTCCACCTCACCACAAAGCATAGACAATAGGAAAACATGTAACAAAAGATGCTGGAAAAGATATGGACAAAAACTCTAACCCTTACACACTGACAATAGGGATGTAACCTGGATCAGTAACTACAGATGATAGTTTGGAGATGATTTCTCAAGAAAAAGTAGGTCTGCACTATGACATGGCAGCTCATGTCCTGGGACTCCAAGTCAATGCATAACAGAAGTGCTTGTCTATCCACATTTCTTGAAGCATGTTCCTAGTCAAAAGATGAGATTAATTAAATTTAGCACATAAAATAAAATGTCTTCAGCCATAAAGAACAAAATTATATCATTTTTTTAAAAAAAATACAACTGGAAATAGTCACACTAAACAAACTAAGCAAACCTCAGAATAATAAATATTGGGTACTTTTTCTTGTTTATGGCCCCTAGGTTCTATAAATGCATACAATCATGTATGAATATATGACAAACTATTAGAAATAAACTATCTGAAGAAATAAAGGAGACAATAGGGAAAGAGAAAGAACAGGAAAGGGGACATTATAAGGCCATGAGGAGAATGTGTTCAAAATACAACATACCCACGAATAAGTCAAATAGAATAAATAAAGATAAATAAATAAACAAGACAAAGCACCCTAAAGAAGAAATAGAAATACAGAAATATATAATGAGCTAAGTCATCATTACTACATTTGCCCAAGGAAGGCAAAATGAAGCAATAAGATGGGGTGGTTTAACTCAAAAGTAAAATTAGACCATTGTTTTGACATGATGACATCATATTGCCAAAGACACAAGGAAATGGGTGTTCAGATATACTGTTGAACAACCATGCAACAGTACCCTTGAAGCATACCTCTGCAATGTGTATTGAAGGAGGTAAATGTGGACAGATAGTTGGCCCACAGTATTTGTGAGGGATTGGGCTTAAGATCCACCTCAATGGCTGTACAAGTCCCTAGTATTTTAGGACAAGATGTGCATATAATCTACATATACATTCTTATACATTAAATTCTTTTTAAATTATTTGCAATGTGTGATATGGTATAAATGTGTATTGTAAAGTGTATGTTGTACAAAAATGTACAAAAAGCATGAGCTCATGGACCCATCTAGAGCTGAGTATGGTGTAGCATACCTGCAATTCCACAGCTAGAAAGGTAAAGACCCACAGGACCACTGGCCAGCCAGCCCAGCCAGCCTACAGAGCTACAAGCCAGTGAAATAGTCTGTCTCAGGAAACAAAGAAGACAGTTTATGAGAAATAACATCAAATGTTCCCTGGCTTCCTTATTCACATGTACCTGTGGATGTGCAAAAACACCTCTGTATACACACAGGCACACACATACAAACATATAAATTTATATATATATAAATGTATATATTTGTATGTGTATGTATGTATATACATATATATTATGGATTGATTTTATAAGTGTAAGGGTGTCATGTATCTCTGTGTCTGTGTGACAAGGTCTAGAAAGCAGTGTGCATTGTGTGGATAGAAGCTGTCTCTAGGTGAATGAATATATTATGAACAGTTGAAAGTTCTTTGCACCTGCCTGTATTTTCTGACTTTTCTGCAATAAGCCATTGAAAACCAATCAGAGGGGACCTGTGCTCTCTGCGGCGTCCCAGCGCACTCTGGAGCAGGGGCAGCTGAACTCTGCACCTGGCCACACCCGCAGCCCCTGCTGCTCAGGGAATCTACTAGGAGCCCTACTGCGACCCTGAACTGAGTGTTCTGAGCAAACTAACTGCAGGGGTCTCTGAGGGGCGGATTCGAACCCTGACCAGAGGTGAGGAGG
>PVIH01023745.1:0-24169 GCA_004025045.1 Sigmodon hispidus | reverse complement strand
TTTTACATATGTAGGTGCCCCTATATTAGGGGCATAAATATTTAAGATTGAAATCTCCTCTTGACCAATTTTTCCTGTGATGAATAAGTAGTGACCCTCTTGGTCCCTTTTTATTGCTTTTAGCTTAAAGTCTACTTTGTTAGCTATTAGGATTGCAACCCCTGCTTGTTTCTTAGGACCATTTGACTGGAAAATCTTTCCCCAACCCTTTATTCTAAGCCTGTGTCAAGACAGCAATTCTAATATAAATGCTTTCTCTGACCTATATTCATCCCACTTCTTCCTGTTTTGTCAAATCTTTCAAAGGTCATTAATTAAAAAATACAATGTATCTTGTTGCAAAATGGAGTCATAAATTCAGCAACTGTTGTTCTGTTGTTGGAAAGGAGTTGAAAACATGGAGATTCTTACAAAATAACTACAAGATGGGTTAAATACAAAGGAAAAATGAACCAAAAAACAAAAACAAAAACAAAACCCTTTGTGTCTAGTCAGGGCTAGATTTGAATCCTAACTTTGTAGGCTTGAGCTACTTAATTAACTGAATGTCCTAGTTATTCACCTGAGTGGCTACTTAAACTACTAAGTTCCTAGAGTTCCAAAGATTAACAGTGTAATGTTTAGAAGATGTTGTACTGCAGGGTCTGGTGCATGTTATACTGGGTACAAATTTGCTCTGATTACTGTTAAAACCTTTATGGCACTAAGAGGCAAGTGAACACATAGATGACTCTCATGCACTGAAAATATAAGCAAGGCTAGAGTTGAGTCCGCAGACTAAAGGAATATATTTTCATCTTCCTCCTTAAATTTGAAAGCAAAAGACATTCTCTACTTGAACCTAAAGTTTTAGCATAGGGATATTTCAAATCATTCCCAGGTTAGTGAAGAAAGGCCCTATTCCATTTTGAGAGCAATTCTCAAACAAGCGAGAGAGTGAACATCATGCAGTATGCTGAAGTTTTAGTCAGTGGGCCTTGATATAAGCAATCTGAGGATCTCTTAGATTCTTATTCAAAGATGAGAAAATAGACAGTCATCAGCCTGGCTAGGCTCTAAGGAGCTCTGTAGGATTCTTTCAGCAGTGCCTTTTCTATCTCTATTCAGAATACCAGGTATGGAGTGTGCATACCTGGAAGCCAATATTGGCTCCTTGACTTACTGTTAGAAAAGATGCCCTGCACATTTGAGACACCTACTATAAGGATCCCATGGAAGATGACTTAGCAAACCCAAACACTTATGCTGAGGCTTGTGCTCTTCAGGGGAAGACCAAGCAATATTTGTTTTATTAAACATCGTATTGAATGTTAGTTGTTGCTTTACTTAAATAATGAATGCATGTCTTATGAAGAATAATGCATTTGTTTCTTTATAAATGTGTGCTGTGTGATGTCCACACAAACATCATTAGATCACCTCCCCAGAAGACAAAGCCTCAGAAGTACCCTGTACACATTTGCAGATTTCTTTAGTTATACTTATTTAAAACAGCTCTAAAATCATTATGTATCTAAATATCATAGTAAAGTGATAGGAATACATAAAAGATAGATTTAATAATGAAATATTGGGGTTTCTGATTTTTCTTTTTTGGTGCTTGGCTCAAATCCAGGGCCTTGGTCCATGATACCCAAACATTCTACCACTGAATAACATCCCAGAGCCCTGAAATATTTTAAATGCCACATAGATAAAAACCTATTGTTTGATTCAACAAAATGTCAGATTCCTTATTTTATTCCTATAAAATACATTGTCCATTTATATCTAATAAGAAATCGGTCAAAGTTCATCATCCATCTAGACTCATTTTGCTTTTACTTATTTTTGAAATAAATATATTCTGCTAAATAATATGAAAAAACAGAAGTGGTTCATCAATACAACCTGCAAAGAAAAAACTTTATTACTGACTTTATTTTGGTTCACCCTTCTATCATATCTTTTCTTCAGATATGTCTATGTAAACATAAATTTTAGCAAGGTATGACAAAGCACATCTGTATTAATTTTTAAATAGCATTGGAAATCATTATTGACCATCAATAAGAATTTCCTATGTAATATTGCCTAACTTCAGAAATTCCAAGTGTATAGTTTAAGTTTTGTAAGTAGCTGAGCAATTAGTCCCTTTCTTTGCCTATATTGACTGAATCCCTCCTCATTCCAGGCATTGTGCTAGAAAATGGGATACTGATGCAAACCAAAGGAAGATGCTTACACATGGCTGGGTGCCTGTGACACTGTATCCCCAGCATATGAAGTGAAGGGAAAGTTAAAAGTAAGAAGAAAGTTTGGAGATTAGGTGGATGAATGTTGACAGATGCCTGGGGCTGAAAAAAGAAACAGGAGAGGTTTGAGACACCTCCCCCTCCAAATTTTCCCTGACAATGAATGTCACATGTCACTTGCTACCCATAAATAACTGTTTATAGGTGGGTTTTAAAGTTTTATAACTCGAAGAAAATGCCAAGTTTAATGTTTCGTATTACAGGATACACAGCAAATTGCACCATTAAAAATAAGGTTAGCTAGAGATTTGAAGTTCTAACAGTCTGTTTTCATGTTTGTGTTATGTTTTGGTATGTAGCAGTTATACCATGGTAAAAACAGGCCAAAGCAAACCTGTAATAAAGAGAGATTTAAATAAAAATTTTGATGCTCAAAACTATAATTATGAAGGATTGAGTGGGTATTTGAGCTTGAATACTATGGCGAATTATTCATTTGTGCTTAGTTAAGTGCATGCAATTTTTTATGATTATAACCAACATGGTTGGCATCCTATGAAGTAGAAATAGGGATTGAAGGACCACTTCACTTGAATCTTAAATCTTTTCTAAATTGGTGCTAATTGCCAGGTCTTACCTTTAAAGAAAGGTCAGAAATAAAAGATTGCTAATGCTATACTGTATTAAAAACACATCTTGGATATTTACTCATTTTATGGAATTCAATTTTCCCTCTATAATGTTAATGATTTGCTTAGAAAGAATCTAAGCTTCTTTAATAAAACAACATGTGTGTAACTAGAAAGGCTTGTCAGACCTTAGAAACTATTCTTCCTGAGAAATAATCCTTCTAAGCCCTCTAGCTTCCTTGAGTGCCATTTCATGAGGCATCTTTCTGCTTCTCCTGAGGCTTCATTGTAGGTAGCAGCTTTCTCTCCTGAACACAGTTCCAGCATTGCTTTTAGGCAGACTGTTTCCATCTTACAATGGAATGTTGATAAATAGAGACTTACTGGTTGGTGTCCCAGTTCTCTGCCCTGACGCCCGTTCTTTTCATGTGCTCGTTCTCTGACCTCTTTCATTCTGTTTACCAACAGTACCTACCAAGGCTTACTTAAACGTGTCAAAATTTCAGTCCAAGTTAGAGATGCACATTTTCATTCCTCCCACTTTCTCTGATTCTGTAAATAACTGGGTAGATACAAATGAATACCCATTGCATTTTGCTTTCTGAAGAAAATAAACAAATGGTGAAAGGCTCATAGAGAAGTGGCAGGTTTCCACAGAAGTTAATATAAAGTCTGTTTTCTATAGATGAATAGAGTTGTATAGGATAAATGATGAGGGCAATACTGACATGTCAGGAGTCGGTAGCAATCTTTTCAATACACTAAATGCACCATGATTATATTTCCACTTTATTCCCTGAAGACTTTCTAGTCTTAGGGAAAGTGTCTACTCATAAAATGTTTCAAAAATCTGAGCGTAATCTAGCTCACATCTTTAAGGCTAGCATTCAAGAGGCTGACACAGAAGGATTGCTGCAAGCTTACAATCAGTCTGTTCTACAGAGTTGACTCCAGCCTCTTCCCAGGTTATAGAGCGAGGTCATTAGGCAATAGAAATCAACCTGTAAGGAGGAGTTGGATGTGTATTTTTATTGTTTTACATTAATGCGCACCAATAGACACAGTTTTACGTTGAAGTTTAAGACTTTATATGAAACTGAATATATAAAAATTATGCACAATTAAATATTATTTTTTTCAGTTGTCTTCTCTATCTGCCTACTCTATTGTGACAATACCTTAATGTGAGAAAATCCTTGGTGACTGAGAGAGATTATTTATTTAGTAAAAGGTTCAACAGAAAGCACACACTGATACAAAAGGGCAAATACAGTCATGACACTCCTGGAAGGCTGGAGAGAGCTGTGTATGTATCTCAGATCTTAAGCTGGATCCAGGTCATAGCCAAGGGGCTATACCCTGATGTCAAGGTGGGAGCATATGTATGTTTCCTACTACAATACTTTTCTGATATGCAAAAGTGGTTGGTAAGGGAGTGGCTAGCCATGTCTATAGTGACAATTGATAGGATCCTGGATGGGAGATGACAATTCCTACTTTAGACATTAGTGTCTAATCCCAAACCACTGGAAAGTGTTATAGTTTGAATCTTAACATCACACTGAGTTCAAACATCAGCAACAAGAATTAAAAATGGTTTGCTTTTACTGAGTCAAGGGTTCAGTGAAACTAGGAGAAGTATAATCAGGGAGGCTAACAATAAGACAGATGTGTGAATGTCTTCAGGTATGTATTGATGTCCCTGACATCACATAGTATCTTAAACTATAGCTACTGTTTCTTATAAACCATGATAATATTGTATATCCATCACCCATCACATACAAAAATTAGAAATACAAAAGTTCTTTGAATAATCTATCTGGAGTTAAAAGAGTAGGTTGACCAAATATCAAAGTAAGTAAAGAGTCATAAGAATATCTGATTTTCTGACAACATATTAGATTCCCCCAGAAAAGTGAGGCCTTCTTATTGTTTATTTTCAGTGAATTTTAAAATATCTTAATTCCTGAGCTCCATCTTACTTGCTTATACTATGAAAGGTGATCCTAAAAACTATTTCCAAAGTTTTTAAGTGACCCAGAGGTACAGACAAAACTGACAAGTCTTGTTAAAGTCTCTCAGTCCTAGAAGCCAAATACAACTTTTAAAGAAGAGGTAAATCAGATCAAATTTTTAAGATTAAATATTATAAAATAGTGTTAAATTTCTGCTCATGGAAAATCTCTGTCACATTGATTCAACAACAATAAAAGACTTTTTGTAAAGTTAGTCTGCAACAAACATTGGACACATTTCAGGCACAAGGCAAAATCAAGAATCTTTCTGTCCTGTTTCTAAGAGAACTACCCTCCTTTAGAGCTGTGAGTGAATAAAAGGATAACAACTTAAGAGTAGTCCAAGAATTCCCAAGACTTCTTCATTATCTCCCAATCTGGTCTTCTCTAGGCTTTCTTTGTTTAACCCCCAAAACACCAAAATTCCATCTCTGAGACTGACTCTGATATTTCCTCTTACTGTACTAATCTTCCAGTACCTTTGGTTATCATGGTTCTTTCTTACTTCAGTAATTTTGGTAAAATTTTGATGCTTGAAAAATAATGTCTTTGACAATGTTAGTCCATTAATAAAACCAGAGAATGGAAATAATTCTTCAACTTAAGAATGCAAAATTTTGGCAAAACTGAGCAATAAAAACAGCATTTTATACATATAAACAATGTAGGAGTTTAGTTAACTGAATCCCAGCTACTAAACACATGCTGGAAAGGTGTGTGTGGTGGGGCATAGGAACAATATTCCTTGTGGTTTCTTAAAGCTAGTGAGCCTGGGAATCAGAATGAGGAAGTCACAGACAATAGACAACATGTCTTTTTATTGTCAGATGAGCCTTAAAGATGAGTCTAAAAGAAGATATGAAAGTGAAAAGAATCCCTTCCTTCTTCAGATACTGTTTTCAAAAGGATTTTTTAGATACTGCTTCAAGTCATATGTACTAAATATTATTTTTAGAAAAAAAAAGGCAAGAAAAGAAAAGAAAGAAAGAATGAAGGAAAGAAGAGAAGGAGGAATGGAGGGAGGAAGGGACAGAAGAAGGGAAGAAGAAAGAAAGGAAGGAGGTGAACTCACCAGGAACCCCAATATGCTTATGCCCTCTTCTCTTCAAAACCTAAAATCTATCAACGTTTATAAATTACATTTAATGAACTTATTGTAGAGAATAGGAGAGAGAAAAACCTCACCCATAGACACTGATTTTTTGCCAGATAGCCAAGGAGTGGCTGAGACCTTGAAGTTTTCTTTTGCAGTAGCTCTAATTAAAGGTTTTAATGACATACTTTGATGGTATTGTTTTAATGATGCTTTATTCCACAAAATCCTAACCATAGTTCTACCTTCAATAGCTGTCAAAATTCCTAGAGGAAGTGGCCTTATGAGAGAGAAAGAGTAGTATCAAAAACAGATCAGCAACAATCGATGAATGAGCACTTTTAGTCTGGGAAGAAAAATAAGTGTCATCTGTCTCTAAAGATTAACAGGTACCCTTTAATTTATTTTGAAAACCTGGTGACTAGTTGTATAACTCCATCACATCTCCCTAAAAGTATTTGTGTTCTTTGTGGACTCAGTATGGGGCACCTCAATCTTTCTAACATCCCTCTTTAATTACACAGCAGGCTATTGTGTACTCCTCATCCACAGGCACCCCAACCATTACCACCATTGTGCTGCACTCAGTATGAGGCCTCTCCATTTCTTCAAAATAGCTTTCTCATAGAAATTTCCTCTGTCGACTAATAGTTTCACTACAGATTGCCTTCCTCAAGTGGAAACACTGCAGCTTGGTGGTAAAGCATTTTCTCTTTACCCAAGTCACAACTCTTTCCTCTGCAGGGATAATCTGAAAAGAAACAACAAAACACAAGAAAAACAGAAGCAAGCACTGACTTTTATTATCAGAGCAGTATCTTGTTCCTATGAGAAAGCCTTAAAGTGTGTTAATCTGTCATATATCAGAAATCCCAAATCATTTCTTAATTTGGTACGATTTTTCCAGCGTTTATTCCTTGAAAAGACTCATCTTATTTAAAACACAGATGCTCTTCTAGGATTCTCTTAGTTCACACCTGACTTTGTATTTAGCCTTAGTGATGTTTGGAATCAAGTCTGAATCTTTTTTTTTTTTAATCAAGGAATTATAGAAAAAAAAAAAAAACTTCTTTAAAAAATCATGAAAACAGTCTGACCCAAAAATAGGAAGCCATTTTCAAATTTGTACTCAAATCAACAATGTACATGACCTTAATCTATTATCTATTACCCTGATAGAATAATGAAAAGTAATAATGTTTGTATCTTTTATCCATTGTTTTCCTTTTTTATTAACTATCAGCTCCTGGAAGATAATAGCTGCAACTGCTCTTGGATGATACAACACGTGCAGGACTTTGTCTCTGCCTTCAGAAATGCACATATGCCAAAAGGAAGGGCAAGGTCAGTAAGATGATGGTATCACCACACGGTGGATGCCACGAGGGACAGAGAGCATGTGTGCACTTTATCTACATAGCTGAACCAAGAAAGATTCTCTCTTCACTTATTCACAAAGAGCAGCCCCACTCATCATCATAAATATAGTGAACAAGGTGCCTGTAAATGGAAGATATCTTCCTTAAGCAGAACCCATGCTTGCTTTTCTATAAAAGAAAATTACTTTTCCTCTAGGGAAACACAAGGTGAAAAAACATGGCTGCCACCATCCATCTCCTTGAGTCCCTGTGGGCTAGGCATAAACAGGTCTTGTCCTACCCTCCCAGGTGCACAGTTCAGTAAGTGTCCTACCAGTGACCCCACAGGTGGGGCAAGAAGTAAGACAGATTATGTTTATCAAATAAAAACTCAATATTATTTTTAAAAATGGATAAATTTATCTTTAAATAGTCTTTTTTTTCACTAAATCATTTCTACTGTTATTTAACATACATGTCCATCAACTTACCTCAGAAATCTCAGGTCATCGTTTTTCAGAAACAGGCTCTAGGTCTCTCAAATTCATAAGAAGATACAAATGGACAGCTGCTACATAAATGAGCATTATCAGTAATAATAAAAATTATAACTAATAATAACTCATTACCTTTGCATATTTTATACTTTGCAATATATTTTAAAATTTTTTTTCAAATTGTTCCTACTTAAGGTTCCAGGGTTATGCAGATATCATAACCTGTATTTTACTGGTGGTAAAAATGATCATTTAATCACAGCCACACAAGAAGCAAATGTTGTTGCCATTACTCAGTCACTTTACTATATAGATATTGGTGAAAGGATGGCTATCAAATTTGTCCTGAGAAAGATGTCTGGACATTTCTCTAGTACTTGAGTATACCAAACTACAAAAACAATTATTAATTTTGTCTTATATTTGTCTAGCTGCTGGCTATATTACCAAAATCACACATGCTTTCTGATCATCTCCCCTTTTTATCCCAAGCCTTCTATTTGCCATTCAAAGAACATTGTGCCAGGAAGAAGGGAAAAAATAACCCACAGGAAACCAACATTTAAATTCAAGGCTGGAGCATGATTTTGATGAATTAAGGATGCCAAGTGGTATCTGCTGATACCCCTGCTGTCACTCAGTAACTTTCTCAGAATCTCACTGCAGCAGTAGAAAACAAGTGTCTGAGGTTAGCCAAAGCAGGACCAAGGATGATATGGAATGTCAGAGCTTTCAGTGCACGGGCGACAGTTTAGCTAGTCCCTATGTTGGACTCCCATAAGACACATATGGAGCATTCAGCCTATGAATGAAGCATGTGTGATCTTCAGGGAGAGCTGGCCAAAGCGTTAAAGTGCATGGATTTTAGAGAAGTTGGTGTGAACATGTGGCGCTGTGTGAACAAACTGTGATAGTGCCTATCAGAGTGAGCCTCTATCATATTCCATCTTGACACTTTTAGCGCAGCTTTTAGTGCAGGGTTTGTGGCTGATGGAACTGTGTTCACAATTGTTTCATTGTAGCTTGTTCCTGATTTTAAAATCTGATATATGTCATCTTCCCACCCAGAAAGACTTAAAGAAATGGCATGCCCCTTAGTGGCTAGAATTTATTTATTCACCATTCTAAGCTAAAGACTGCAGCCTATGAAATTCCTAGCTACTATTATAATTTACATAGGTCACATTTTTGTTTTACTTCTGATCAAAAGTCCTGGACCTAACAGTTAATATTGAGCTGAAACAGCACATTGTATAATGACAATCCTTTGCTCAAATAAAATAAAGGGGATAATGTGTGTATGTGTTCAATGGTACTTTTTTTCACATAAGTTGACTTAAACAAATATTTATGATTGTGTTTTTTATTTGCATCATAGTCTCAACTTATAATTTTTACCAATATAATTATTTACTTTATTTTTCAGTGATCATTTTAAAGCTAGGGTACCTTAGATGAACTAAGTCTCTAAAAATAAAAATGTGGAACAAAGCACTGGGTTAGAAAAATATGACCCAAGAAAAATAAGTGAATGATGAATCACTACATTATGTAAAGGAGAGAACCAAGGGAGGACAGTGTCTTGACCTGGCTGAGCTCTCAGGTAGTTGTTCCTAAATCCCAGAAAATTTCTTCAGAATTTCCAAGTCACACAAAGGAGTCTGTACTTCCAGGAAGAACTGAGGGAGCATCTACATGTATACTTGTCTCTTTTCAGTCAGGTCTGTCCTTTGGAAAGCTTTCAGTTAGCACTTCAATGAGTATTTAATGAAGATTCTAACCCAGCAACTGTGGCAGCAAAGGCCATCACAGAAGGATTTTCGATGACAGGATTGTTGGAATTCACCTCACTGAGCTGGCTGAGGCTAAAGTAAAGACAGTTGTTCTGTGGCTGTAGTGGGAAATAAGGCAGTATAAAAAAAGTTCCTAATACATGGGAGCTCCATGATTTATGAATGAGTCAGATTCTGGAAGTTCATTGATAAGTCCGTAAAATAAATATTCTACTCCTCAAATGAGCTATTTCTCTATATCCTCACTTATATAGATACATAAAATGTTCTTGGGGTAACATGCTAATTTAACTCATGTGGATAAAAATATTAACATACTTGCAATTACAGTATATATTGAAAAGATGCTAGAACACCTGCATAACATTACTGTATTTGGTAAAGATGCCATTTAAGATCTTGATGCTGTTAGGAAAGTAGGAAACAATACTAACAGCTATTGCAGGCTGGCCTCTGAAATTCACTTTTGCTAGCATGCTGGCAATTAATATCAGATAAGTATGGTGAGAAAAGGCATCAGATAAAGATCATGAGATTGAGTACTGGCAATGATGAAACTATCCTAAACTGCTTTTTACAATTCACCTGCATCCCCATCCTGTTCGGTCCTATTATCTGCTTATATACATTGTTTTTATGTTGTTTCTTCTCTGACTACAGTACCAAAGTTAGTCTCTACAAGTCAGCTTTCCTAAGACCAGGCATAAGATCTCCAAATCAGATCACTGTGAATTAGCAACAAATTATTTATCTTTTATTCATTATTTTGAAATCATTGTTTAAATGCAAAGAGGAAAAATGGCATATATCACCTAGTTACTATACATGTATACTACACGTATAAATCAGGCTTTTAAAATTAAGATAGCCAGGTTTTATTTTGTCTATTTTACTTTTATATGTAGGATTAAAAAATAACTAAACAAATCTAGTTCTTCTAAAATGAATACTCTTGAGAGTTTTTTCTTCAGGCACAGTTAACTAAAAACAAAGAAACAACAGCAACAACAAAAAACTCTTTAGTATTTTGAACCCACGTGTATTGAGTAATTGAGCACACATACTCACAAAAAAATGTAATAATGTAATGTGGTGATATGTTACATATTTAATAAAACCTGGAATATCAAGAGATCAACCCACAGTCAAATTAGGCAGAGATAGCTTCAGGAGTTCTGAATCTTGGTGAATACAAGGTCAAACAGCTGGGCTTCAATGACACACACCTTTAATCCCAGGGGTGTGGGGGTGGAAGTGGTGACCTATGCCTTTAATCCCATAACTTCAGAGACAGAGATCTTTCTGTGTTTCTGTGAGTTCAAGGCTGACTACCAAATACAGTAGCTCACACCTTTTGAATGGGATACTGCTGGGTGAAGAAGATATTTAAGACAGGTTTAGGAAAAGAGCAGGCTAAGAAAGCTGGAAGATAGCTGGGTGAAATTTGACTGTGGTGTTTCTCTCTTTAATATTTCAGCCTTTCCTCGATATCTGGCTCTGAGTTTCTTTCATTATAGCCAGAATTTGTGCAACACTTGGTGTCCAACTTTGGGGCACAAATTTCCCCACACATATACACAATAAATAAAGCTGCTGGCCCGAGAGCAACAGGTGGCTAGAGGAGTAATTACCACTGGTTAGGCTTTCTGTTCTGAGTTAGCCTCTATTCTTAAGCAGACTGCCTACACTGTTGCTGTTTTACTTTCATCTGGGTAAGTTTTTCAGACAATGGCCTCTTTCTCCTGATGGGTTGAGGGTTATTTTGTTGATGTTGTTGTTTCTCTTTTTGGAATACCTCTTTTGGCTGTTATCACACTAGGTAGCTGGCCCATTTCACAATCATTTAAATTGTTACTGACAACTAGATTGGTCAGTTCATCAGATTTTTTTTTTTTTTAGAAAGGGGGGAGGGTGCTTGGTCTTTCTGTGATTTTTTTTTCTCTAGACAAATTGATATTGGAATCAGTAAAGAAAATTATAAATAAGGTAGATAAGATTAACATCATACAGTTTATTATGAATATTTTTTGTTTGACTTCTGTTTTATCATTGAAGAAGACAATTAATGTGAATGCCAAGAAAAAAATCTTAGAAGACTCTGTTAAGAGAGAACACAAAGATATGCATACCCAAACAGAGGAATATAAAGAACCAATCTCGGAAGCAGACAGAGACAAACTCTGACTGCCACGGTCTCCCCAGCTGCTGCTGAGGGAATTTGCATGGCTACCCACCTCCAACTGCTCAAACAGAGGAGGACTGAGGACCCTGAAAGACAGACCCAGACTCTGCCCAAAGGTGAGGAGGGTTCTGCAGGCCCGAGTGCCTAAATTCCTGCCAGAGAAAATTGTGCTCAAGTCTGATACTGGTATCGGGACCAGGTGCTGTCTGCAGAGCATGTCCCCATGCACTCTGTAGCAGACAGAGATAATCTCTGACTGCCATGGTCCCCCCAGCTGCTGCTGAGGAAATTTGCAAGACTACCCACATCCAAATGACCAAACAGAGAAGAACTGAGGACCCTGAAAGACAGATTCAGACTCCACCCAAAGAGGTGACAGGAGACACACAAGCCCGAGTGCCACAAATGACCAGGAGCTACCTAATCATGAACCACTGAAACCATAGGCAGACACTAGTGCAAAAATTTACATAATAATATAAAGAACAACAAGGTAACCCCAGAAGAAAGTGGCGATCCTACAACTACAAGATCTGAACTGAGGAATGAAGAGAAAACAGAAGGAAGCAACACCAAAAATTACTTTATGATGATCATCAAAGCTCTCACAGAACATATGAAACATTGCCTTAAAGAAATAAAAGAAAATACAAAAAAAAAAATTAGAAGAGATAAACAAATCTATGAAAGAAACATTCCAGGAACTAAAAACTGAAATAGAAGCAATAAAAAAGGCACAAAATGAGGCAAAGTTGGAAATAGAAAATCTGAAGAAAAAAGCTGGAACCACAGATACAAGCATAACAAACAGAGTTCAAGAGATGGAAGATAGAATCTCTGAAGTGGAAGACTCAGTAGCTCAAATAGATATATCAGTCAAAGAAAACACTAAAACCAAAAAAGACATAACACAAAATGTTCAGGAAATCTGGGATACCATGAAAAGGACTAAATTGAGAATAATAGGAATAAAAGAAGGAGAAGAATACCAGCTCAAAGGCACAGATAATGTTTTCAATGAAATCATAGAAGGAAACTTCAATAACCTGAAGAAGGAAATGCCTATAAAGATATAAGAAGCTTCAGAACACCAAATAGATATGACCCCCAAAATAAAGTCAGCATGACACATTATATTCAAGCCACAAAACATACAGAACAAAGAAAAAATTTTAAGAGCTGCAAAAGAAAAGGGCCAGCTCACATATAAAGGCAGACCCATCAGAATAACACCTGACTGTTCAATGGAAATGATGAAAACTAGAAGGGCTTGGTCAGAAGTTATACAGATGCTAAAAGAACATGACTGCCAAACTAGAATACTATTCCTTGCAAAATTTTCGATCACCATAGATGTAGTAAACAAGATATTTCATGACAAAGTCGACTGAAACAATATCTATCTACCAATCCAGTGCCACAGAGAGTATTAGAGAGAAAACTCCAACCTAAGGACCCCAGATTAACACATGAAACCACAAACAATCAATAATTCCACAGAAGAATACTCCAGAGAAAGGAAATACAAATAAATTACCACCAAAAATGTCAGGAAATATCAATCAATTGTCATTAATTTCCCTTAATATCAATGGACTCAACTCTACTATAAGATATCACACACTAACAAGATGGATAAAACAATAGAAGCCATCTTTCTGTTGCCTACAAGAAACAAACCTCTACCTCAAAGACAGACACAGGCTTAGAGTAAAGGGTTGGGAAAAGATTTTCCAGTCAAATGGTACTAAGAAAAAAACAGGGTTGCAATCCTAATATCTAACAAAGTAGACTTTAAGCTAAAAGCAATGAAAAGGGACCAAGATGGTCATTACTTATTCATCACAGGAAAAATTGGTCAAGAGGAGATTTCAATCATGAATATTTATGCCCCTAATATAAAGGCACCAACATATGTAAAAGAAACACTGCTAAAGCTTGAATCCCACATCAATTCTTACACCCTAATAATGGGAGACTTCAATACCTCACTTTCAACCCGGGATAGGTCAATCAGACAGAGCCTCAACAGAGAATAAAGAGTCTAAAAGAGGTTATGTTACAAATGGATTTAATAGATATCTACAGAAGCTTACACCCAAACGCAAAGGAATATACATATTTCTCAGCTCCTCATGGAACTTTCTCCAAAGTTGACCACATAATTGGTCATTAAGCAAATATCAACAGTTACAAAACAATAGAAATAATCCCTTGTAACATATCGGACCACCAGGGCCTAAAGTTACAGTTCAAAAACATCAAAAATCAAAGAAAGCCTACCAACTCATGGAAACTAAACATCACTCAGTTGATCCATCTCTGGAAGAAATTAAGAAAGAAATCAAAGTCTTCCTAGAATTTAATGAAAATTAATCCACAATGAACTCAAACTTGTAGGACACAATGAAAGCAGTCTTAAGAGGAAAATTCATAGCGCTAGATGCCTATATGAAAAACGTAGAGAAATCCCACACTAGAGACCTAACAGTGCAGCTGAAAGCCTTAGAAGAATTAGAAGCAAACTCACCTAGAAGGAGTAGACGGCAGGAAATAATCAAACTTAGAGCTGAAATCAATACAGTTGAAACAAAAAGAACAATACAAAGAATCAATGAATCTAAGAGTTGGTTCTTTGAGAAAGTTAACAAGATAGATAAGCCCTTAGCCAAACTAATCTAAAAACAGAAAGAGAGTGCTCAAATCATCAAACTCAGAAATGAAAAGGGGGACATAACAACAGACCCCCAGGAAATCCAGAGAATTATCAGATCATATTTTAAAAATCTGCATTCCACAAAAATGGAAAACCTACCAGCTTTCTGGACAGGTACCATCTACCAAAATTAAATGAAGATCAGATTACTTACCTAAACAGGCCTATAACCCTTAAGGAAATTGAAGCTGTCATTAAAAACCTCCCCAAAAATAAAAGCCCTGGTCCAGATGGTTTCAGTGCCGAATTCTACCAGACATTCAAAGAAGAATTACTACCATTACTCCTCAAACTATTTCACATGGTAGAAACTGGAGGAATATTGCCAAATTCCTTTTATGAGGCCACAATTACCCTAATACCCAAGCCACTCAAAGACACAACAAAGAAGGAGAACTACAGACCAATTTCCCTCATGAATATTGATGTGAAAATTCTCAACAAAATTTTGGCAAACCATATACAACAATGTATAAAAGATATCATCCACCACAACCAAGAAGGCTTCATCCCAGAAATGCAGCACTGGTTTAACATACAAAAAACTGTAAACGTTGTCAATCATATAAACAAGCTAAAGGAACAAAACCACAAGATCATATCCTTAGATGTGGAAAAAGCCTTTGACAAAATCCAACACTCCTTTATGATTAAAGCCCTGGAGAGATAAGGAATACAGGAAGAATACCAAAATATAATAAAGGTGATTTACAAAAAGCCGACAGCCAGTATCAAACGTAATGGAGAAAAACTCAAAGCAATCCCACTAAAATCAGGAACTAGACAAGGATGTCCTTTCTCCCCTTATCTATTCAATATAGTTCTCGAAGTTTTAGCTAAAGCAATAAGAGAACGAAAAGTGATTAAGGGGATACAAATTGGAAAAGATGTGAAGCTATCTCTATTTGCAGATGATATGATTGTATACATAAGTGACCCTCAAAATTCTTCCAAGGAACTGCTACAGCTGATAAACACCTTCAGCAATGTAGCAGGATACAAGATAAACTCAAAGAAATCAGTAGCCCTTCTATACACTAAAGATAGAAGAGCTGAAAAAGAAATAAAGGAAACATTACCCTTCATAATAGCTGCAAATAATATTAAATTCCAGGGAGTAACTATAACCAAAGAAGTAGCAGACCTATTTGACAAAAATTTTAAATCACTGAAGAAAGAAATTGAGGAGGATATCAGAAAATGGAAAGCTCTCCCATGTTCCTGGATAGGTAGGATCAACATAGTAAAAATGGCAATTCTACCAAAGGCAATCTACAGATTCAATGCACTGCCCATCAAAATCCCAACACAATATTTTTTAGACTTTGAAAGAACAATACTCAATTTCATTTGGAATAATAGGAAAGTCAGGTTTGCCAAAACAATTTTACTCAACAAAAGAACCTCAGGAGGTATCACCATCCCTGAATTGAAGTTATACTATAGAGCTACAGTCATAAAAATAGCCTGGTACTGGCATAAAGACAGACTTGTGGACCAATGGTATAGAATTGAGGACCAAGACATTAATCCAAAAACCTATGGACACCTGATATTTGACAAAGAGGCACAAAACATTCAATGAAAAAAGATAGTATATTTAACAAATGGTGTTGGCATAGCTGGATGGAAGTGTGTAGAAAAATGCCAATAGATCCGAGCCTGTCACCCTGCACAAAACTCAAATCCAAGTGGATCAAAGACCTCAACATAAACCCAGCCACTTTAAATTTGATAGAAAAGAAAGTGGGGAATACAATTCTATGAATTGGCACAGGCGACCACTTCCTAAATATAACACCAGTGGCTCAGACACTAAGTCCAACAATCAGTAAGTGGGATCTCCTGAAGCTAAGAAGCTTCTATAAAGCCAAGGACACTGTCAATAGGACAAAACGCCAGCCTACAGAATGGGAAAAGATTTTCACCAACCCTACAAGTGATAGAGGACTGATCTCAAAGATATATAAAGAACTTAAGAATCTAAAGCCCCGAACCTTGAGTAACCCAATCAAAAAATGGGGTTCAGATCTATAAACGGAATTCTCAGCAGAAGAATTACCAATGGCTGAAAGGTACCTGAAAAAGTGCTCATCATCTTTAGCCATCAGAGAAATGCAAATCAAAACAACTTTGAGATACCACCTAACACCTGTTAGATTGGATAAGATAAAAGATACAGAGGACAGCCTATGCTGGAGAGGATGCGGAGCAAGTAGAACACTCCTCCATTGTTGGTGGGAGTGTAAGCTTGTTCAGCCACTTTGGAATGCAGTATGTTGGTTTCTCACAAAATTGAGAATCAATCTCCCCAAGGACCCAATAATATCACTTCTGGCTGTATTCCCTAAAGATGCACTGTCATACTCCAAGGGTATTAGCTCAACTATGTTCATAGCAGCATTATTTGTAATAGCAAGAACATGGAAACAACCTAGATGTCCCTCAACTGAAGAATGGATTAACAAACTGTGGTACATCTACACAATGGAGTACTACTCAGCAGTAAGAAAAAATGATATCCTAAAATTTGCAGGCAAATGGATGGACTTGGAGAATATCCTCCTGAGCGAGGTATCACGAACTCAGAAATATAAGCAGGGGATGTACTCACTCATTAGTGGTCTCTAAACAAACAAACAAGAAAAAAGCCAAGCATGCCCAACCTGCAAACCACAACCACTGAACAGCTTGGGATCAGAAACACCCTGGACTGACTCCTTGGATCACAATCCCCCTAGAGGAACACCTGACTCACTCTTGAGAGAGGGGGGAGAAAACTGGATCTGTCAGGAGTTGAGACTGAACTAAGCAATATTGGGTCAGTGGGACCATGGGACTGTCTGCTGCCTGTCCAGGGAGGGAATGGGGAGTTGTGGAGAAGAAAGAATGACTTGATATGGCGGTAGGGGGAAGGGACCTTGAATAAGGATATACAAGGGTAGAAAGTATGACTTCTTTGTTAATAATAATAATACCAATAATAATAATAAAAGAACCATTCTCAGCAATATCTTCTAAGGTTGCACAAAGACAGTCTAAGGTAATCAGAATGTTAACATTAATATATTCACTAACCTTTAAAAAAACACAAAATAATAAAAAGAGGAATAAGAAGAGTCAGAGAAGCAATTGTGATGTATGGAATGCACTCACTGTTAGTTTTTTGCATATGGGGAAAGACACACATTCACTAGGTGCCACATGAGAGTTTATTTTAGAGAGTTGCAGAGAGGTGGGTACCCAGAGAAGAGCAGGAGACAGGAGAGAGAGAGAAATGATAGAGAAAGGGAGAGAAAAAGGGAAATGGCTAGAAAGAGTGGGCTGCCACATCGCATTTCTTTTTAAGAGAAGGGGTGGGTGTGAATCTACATAGGGACTCCTAGGGACATGCCCTACTGTATGCAGGGCTATGTTGGCTTTACCACATGGCCATTACATGCCAGGAATTCTTATTTCACCTGGTGCCATGTTGAGTCTACCACATAGCATGCCAGGAATACTTACATTCACCATTTATAAAACAAATGTTAACTATCTGGTACTCATGTAACTGGATCACCCCAAGGACTGGTTAGATATGATTACTGCTGTTTTGGAAGCTGGGTCACTTTTACAGTGGAATACATGGTAGAAGAAGGCTAAAATAATAGAATAAAGAAAAGAGCCAGAGGCATAGAAGTCTTCCAACACCAACTTCTTAGGGAAGGGGATTATGCTGATATTGAAAGTTAGTCCATATATGATGCACACACTCTAGATTTATTCCTCATGTCAGCACTAAATGCTTGGGATAAGATTAAAGAAATGGGAAAAAAATGAATCCATCACAAAAGTAACTCAAAGTCCAAGAGAAACTTTTGCAGACTTTTTACAGAGATTAGCTACAGCAGTAAATACTATGATACCAGATTCAAAATCAATGCAAATAATTATGTTGCTGGATTTTGAAAATGCTAATACACAGTGTAAAAAAAATAATAAGACCATTAAAGGTAAGGTCAGCACGCTTGGAGGATTGGATTCATGAGACAATTAATGTAGAGTTTTATGATAGTGAAGATAACTGTGTGGAAGAGGTTATTTCTAGAGGTATAAGAAAAAGTCAAAATGTTAAATGCTATAATTATGGAAGGCAAGACCACATTAAAAAGAAATTATAATCAAAGCATTTCCAGAAACAGTGCCTTTGTAAGAAATAATCTCAAGAAAACAACCCTCCCTTCTGGAGTATGCAGGAGGTGTATAAAAGGTAGACATTAGACTAATGGATGCAGGTCAAAAAGGGACAGACAAGGTAAAATTCTGCCTGCCCAAAGGGGCTTTCTAGAGCCCCCATATCTAAACCAATGCAATTTTACCTTGCCATCATGGAGGAAACATATTCCCAGAACAATTAAAGAAAGTAAACATATTAAAAAAATACTTCAATGAATGATAGAAGATCTATAGAGTAGGAAAAAAAAACTTGGGAAAAAATTTTAAAGTAAATATTTGGCAAATGTCTATTAATGAAAAAAGGCCAAAATTAAAAGTACAAATAAATATTATTATTGAAGTTTTATTGGACACAGGGGTGGATGTATCAATAATTTCACCAGAGTCATGGCATCCAAGTTGGCCCCTTCAGGAGGTAAATGCTCAGTTTTTGGAAATTGGGTCATTATCCCAAGTAAAACAAAGTGCAAAATAGCTTGAATGTATAGGACCAGAAGGACAGAGAGGAATATTAGAGCCATATGTGGCTAACATTGCTATAAATTTATTGGAACAAGATTTACTATAACAATGAAGCACACAGATTAACATTCCTCCAAACACAGAAATGCATCATAAACTCACACATTTCTGGGAGAAATATTAGAAAGTATTATGAGAAACAGTCATAAACTATCCAGGCTGTACAAAACCAAAGCACAACAGCTGTTAATCTGTCCCGCGCTACCGTCTCGCCAGCAAGAACGACGCGGCACACGTAGGATCCTTCTGCAGAAAAGCTTTAATGTGTCTTGAGAGGGAGAGCATAAGCTTACAAGGTGGAGACTCCAAACGGCTAAAACCCATCCCTTATATAGGAAACTGGCCCCTGCCTAGGACGTGTCAGACTCAGATTGGCTGTAGCTCAAACAGGCGAGGTGACGCCACGGGAGAGGCAGAGCACAAGGAGTGGAAATTCCCCTTGCACCTGCGCAGTCTACATTAGAGCGCAGGATGTCGATGCCATCTTGGAATGGCGGCAGTGAGTACAGCTTCTCACATCTCCCCCTTTTTTTATAAATTATGAAGCAACAGGACACCCTAAAAATGAGTGGAGACAGAGGTCATCACCCCAGTGAATAGAAGAAAAGCCGTACGCAACATATCTCCTAGGTTCCTCACCCGAAGAGGTGTTGGCCTGACTTTGTGGCATTTTTTCCCGGGGGAAGGTGACTTGGGCACACAACCTTCATGCCAGATGACATATCTCCCTAGATTTAGCCTTTTAAGTGCCACAAGGCCAATCTACTGCATTTGTAACCATGCAACTCTGTTGGGCTACTAATGCATGCTCACTCTATCTCGTGCAATGAGAACAAGCTCCGAGTGTGCAAGAGCTGAGTGGCCAGCGACCTATTGCTTAAACATGGATAACCAAACATCAGGGGAGATTCCTTGCTCCAAAGCTACAAGTGCTTGGGTAACCACCACCTTGTCTCTATTAATTCGAGCCCTGAGCCTACAGACCAGCCATAGAGCCAGCACCAGCCCACAGCAAAGTACAGTCCCAAACAATCCAACCCCTGCCCATTCTTTGAAGAGGGAAAAGGTCGAGGAAATCCAGGACGTAAATCCCTCCATCATCGATAAGTCCAGGCATGTGGAATTCACTTGAATAATGGCCGTTCTTAGATCTCTCAAGGTCTGCTCAAATTCCGCCGTCCAGTTCTGCAAAATAAATTGAGAGAGGCTCCTCGACAAATTAGCTGCCTTGGTAAAATTCTCATACTGAATAGAGGTCACACACAATTCAGGATATTTTTGCTCACACCCCAACTGGGACATCTGCCACAAAATATCTAGTTGCTCCTGGACCAAATCAATTAGTTGGTTTACCAACATGAGACCGCCTTGGATTTGTGTGTTAGCTGAACTTTGATGGTCCAAGGCTATAGACACAGAGGCAGATAAGTCGTTAACCATCTGTGCTGTCTGAATAGAAGAGGACAATGCCATGACTGAGGCTGTAACCGAGCCGGCTACTGCTGCGGTGGCAACAATGGCCATGATAATGGCTGAAATGCCAAAATCTCTCCTGGCTCTAAATAATGTAAGGCTTCCAGCCATCTCCACAGGGACAGGTACAAAGCAGGGCATACGGGTAACTATGGCCAAGGGATATTTCTAAGCGTCCCAGCACAAGGCATAAAAGCAATTTCCCAAGCTACAATCCAAGCTCCCATTAACTGCTAATATTAAACTATTACTAACTATTCAAATAAAGGGGGGCCAAACACACATGGGGGAAGGGGAATAATCCCTTGAAGCAAAAGGTGTATACTTAGCTTGATCCATACTTCAGCTAAATGACCCTGAATTTTGACCTCCCTGCAGAGCCTTTCCCAGGGTTTCTGTGTAATCATATTCTAATTGTCCCTTTTCTCCCCTTCCTCCAACTATCATTACCATGGGTGTAAAATCCACATAACTCCTCTTAATCCCGCACAAAAGCCATTGATCAAAGGGATTTGAATTAACAGTCTCAGGGGTCTGATTAAGGAAGTGTGTACCTAAAGTAGGTGAAAAGGTAGATACATTTGAAAGAGCCCACCTTACATCCCTAGATTGACATCCAGTCCATGGCAGGGCTAGATTATTTGTCTGTGCCATCTTAGGTTGGGATGGCATAGGGCCAAAACTATCTTTTAATATGGTTGGCCACCATCTATACAGGATGGAGGCATTAGCTATAATTTTTCCCCTATAGCCTGATTGGGCCTCTTCATGCCAGGCAGCAGATTGATTCTTCAATATCAAACAATCATCTTTCAATTCCTCGAGATTTTGGCTTAAATAATTATATAAAACAAAGCAAAGGCTTGCCCTTAGGGGTATAGATCTATTCTCCTTTACTTGTGCAATTTGGGCATCCTTGGGTAAATATGCAAGTCCTAAATCTTTATTGGTGGAAAAGAACCTGAGAAAGACCTGTGCATCATACATCACCTGCATCGGGAGTGGGAAGGTTGACATGATTCCCCAGCGATATTCCCCCGTTGTGAGTGTCATCAGGTGTAAAATCATGACAAGGAATGTGATTCCACATTTTCATCAGGTAATTCCTCAATTTTCCTAGTGAGCCTTTCAGGTACCCAAAATGGGTTATCTTCGTCCTGTGGAAAAACACAAACAGCTCCCCTGGATATTATAAGAATAGGATCTGGTCCTTTCCAAGTGTTACTCAGAACATCTTTCCATTTCACCATTTCTTTCGGCCTGTCCGGCTCTGAACAATGTCTTTCTGCCGCGGTATGGCCTTTGTCATCCAAATTCAAAAAATTCAGGGTAAAGAGAGCCATGGAAACAGCCACTCGTAGTATAGAAGGGAGAGCCTCCTCAATACCCCCTTTTTGTTTTATTAAGTAAGATTTAAGTGTGCGATGGGCATGTTAAACAGCTCCTTGGCCATGAGGGTTATAAGGGAGGCCTGTCAGATGGATCATGCCCATCTGACGGCAGAATTGCTGAAACTATTGTGAAGTATAAGCAGGTCCATTGTCAGTTTTTAGTATCTTGGGCATTCCCCAAGCACTCCATGCTTCAAGGCTATGTTGTACAACATGAGAGGCCTTTTCCCTGTTAGTGGTGTAGCAAAAATAATACCTGAACAGGTGTCAATAGAGACATGCAGGTATCGAAGTTTACCAAAAGAGGAGACATGAGTAACATCCATTTGCCAAATTTGTAGTGGTCTTATTCCCCGTGGATTGATTCCCACATGGGGGGCAGGTAAAAATTCACAACAATTTTTACATTGGGTAACAATATCCCTAGCTTCCTTTCTAGTAATGGAAAACTGACGACAGAGAGTTTCTGCTGTCACATGGAAGCATTGATGAAAATTTTTTGCAAGGGTCAATTGAGGGGACAACACCACTGCTATTAGTCTGGTAGCCTTGTCTGCTAGATCATTGCCTTGGGACATTGGCCCAGGCAGGCCAGAATGCACCCTAATATATGAGTTATATACACAGGATTTTTCCTGGCTTGTAAATTGTGTTGTACTTGACAAAATATTGAAGCAATTTTTCCAGATTGCTTAATAACTCCTGCAACCTCTAGCAGGTTGACTGCGTTAACCACATAATGAGAATCTGAAATAATATTCAAGGGCTCGGAGAAGCTTTTCAAAACATCCAGGACTACTAAGCATTCCTCCACTTGAGGTGAATTTTGTCCATAATCTTTTGACACAACCTTGTCATTAACCACGTATGCACCAATTCTGGTTTTTGAGCCATCTGTATACACAACCAATCCATTCTTGAGTGGTAATTTAGCTGTAATCCGTGGAAACACCACGACCTGATTTAAGGCAAATTGTAAAATGGGGTGTTTTGGATAATTATTGTCAATTTGTCCTGAAAAGGAAGTGACCAATACGGCCCATTCATTGGAAGTGGCCGCCAATGTTTGTACTTGTGCTGCAGTATAAGGTACAATCAGAACTTTAGGTTCTCGTCCAAAATGGGCAATGGCAGACTTTAGCCCTCTCATGGCTAATTGTGCAATAGCATCAGGATACCAATCTATACTCTAAGCGGGAGAAACTTTGGGATGGATCCATAGCAGCAGCCCATCTTGCCATAATACAGCAGTTGGCAATTGAAGTGTTTTAAAAACACATAAAGCAAAATCCTGCTTCTCATCTATACGTTGTAATTGTGCATTCTGTAAGGCTGCCTCTACCTTATGTAGGGCTTGACTTGCCGCAGATGTAAGACTCCGGGGAGAGGTAATATGAGAATCCCCCTCTAAAACGTCAAACAAAGGTTTTAACTCTATGGTGGGGATCTTCAAAAAAGGTCGGAGCCAATTAATATCTCCCAATAATTTTTGAAAATCATTCAAGGTGTGAAGGTTATCCCTCCTTATTTCTACCTTTTGTGGGACAATCTTTGTAGGGAACACTATAGATCCCAAAAATTGTCCGGTCCCTGTGATTTGAACCTTTTCTGTAGCAATATGTAGTCCCCATTGCTGCAAAGTATTCTGCAAGAGAGAATAGGCCTTTTGAAGCATTATTAAATCTTTATAACATAATAAAATATCATCCATGTAATGAAGTATAATTAGCAGCGGATACTGTTTTCTTAAGGGCAAGAGCACCTCTTGAACATGAAGTTGACATATGGTAGGGCTATTGCTCATTCCCTGGGGTAACACCTTCCATTGATAATGCCAATCAGGTTTCCCATGATTTAAGGAGGGGACAGTGAAGGCAAATCTAGGTCTATCTTTGGGAAATAACGGTATGGAAAAGAAGCAATCCTTAATATCCACAATAATTAAATTCCAATCTTTGGGTAGGGCAGACAAAATGGGAAGGCCCCTTTGAATAGGGCCAAACATATTCATTTGATCATTAATGGCTCTCAAATCATGTAACAAT
>PVIH01023744.1:0-24172 GCA_004025045.1 Sigmodon hispidus | reverse complement strand
AATTAGCTCTTTTGTGGTAATTGAGTTCACTCAGATGGTAGTGACCAGGATATCCTGCTTTGCTGAGCAGTCAGACTTTTGTCTTCTAATTGGCAAGGAGCTATCAAAACCTTTAATATAAACAGTTATTTTTTTTTAAACTTCATTCATTTATTTATTTATTATTTATTTATTTATTTGAATTGGTGTTTGCCTGGAAAGGCTACTCCACTCTGTTTTGTTTTAAGACGATTCTTATCAAGTAACTTTTTGAATTGACATAGTTGTGAACTAGGCTGAATTAAATGCAGCTTGTAATTATATCTTATTTTGCCCTTAGAAACACATAAAGGATTTTGCTGGATTTATGATGTGAAGCACTTCTTGTGTCATTAATGTAACTCTGGTTGTTGACTTTGGTTGTTTCTGAGACCTAATAACTCAGGATATTACATAAAAAAATACAGAAATCTGTTATCTCATTTAGCGATGGGGACTGGTGAGTCTCTCCCCTTTAATACTAGGATATGGCTTGATCTTATCAAGGTCTTATCTATCAACACAACACCAGTAAGTTCATGAGTACAGCAGCCTTGTAATGTCCTGAAGATGATGTTTCACCTTGATCCTTCCTGACCTTTGACTCTATAGTCTTTCCACTTTCATTTCTATAATGGTCCCTGATATTGGGTAGCCGGTGTTGAAGGATGCACCAGTTTTTAACAGGGAGAACAGAGATGTGCTAGTTTCATCGTTAGTGCATTGGAGTAATTTTTCTTTAAAAGTGAAATTTATGCCAGGAGATCCATGTGACCAACATCTCCTTTGGAGGATAAAGAAACCTCATTATGATGGTGATGCAAAAAAAGTTAAAGCAAAGAGAACACCTCTTAAGTGATGGTTAGGGACAGTGTATTGCATACAATTTCTATAAAGAAAATATTTTCTATTTGAGAAGTGAGGTCTGAGTTAGTTGTGGGAGTATTGTTGATAGTCTAAAGAACTATCTGTATTCTTTCTAAAATATAGTATAGTAGTTGTCTTGGTTAGGATTTCTACTGCTGTGAAGAGACATCATGACCTCAGTAACTCTTATAAAGGAAATCATTTAATTGGGGTTGCTTACAATTTCAGACATTTAGTCCATAATCATCATGGAGGGACACATGGAAGAATGCATGGTGCTGGAGGAAGAGCTGAGTGTTCTACACCTTGATCCACAGGCAGCAGAAGTGAATTGACTTGAGCTTTTGAGACCTCAAAGTGCCCCCCCCCCCAGTGATGCACCTCCTTCAACAAGGCCAGACCTACTCCAGCAAGGCCACAACTCCTAATACTACCACTCCCTATGGACTAAGTATTCACACATGAGTTTGTGGGACCATTCCTATTCAAACCACCAGTAGTCAAAGTGGGCCATTTTCACAAACTATAAATTGAATATTCATCTTAAATGATTGGACCAGAAGTATTTCAGCTTGAGCAGTTTGTCTTAGATTTTAAAGCATTTGAATAGATTGAACTGATTGAACATTCCTTATCCCAAACCCCAAATGTGAGATACTCCAAAATCTAGAACTTTTTGAGAGAGATGTCAGTATTCAAAGAGTTATCTGTTTCAGAACATTTTGATTTTGGATTTTTGGAGAGATGCTCAAGCTGTACAACAGTCTATGTAACTTAAGAGAAATATATTTTCTTGCTGTTCTGAAGGCTGGAAGTCTGAGATGCCAGCATGGCAGCTGAGTGTTAAGGACTCTCCCTCCCTCTTCCACATGATTACTTCATTATGATTTGGATAATGTTTAACCTGGTAAAGATAGTTAGGGTACCTACGGTAGGAAGAAGTTTCCAGGAATAGGTTCAGAGGAAAAGTTGGGTAAGTTTCTTTTGAAATGTAATTGGTGTTTAGCTGAAGAACCTTTTTTCCCTCTTTTTTCCAGACAGGGATCATTCTTCTGCTTTAGCCTCCTGTGCTCTGGGATTACAGATGTGTATCACCGTGTTGTGTGTTTAATCATATGAATTTCTATCTTGAGTTTAGTCAGATTTTCACAATTTTAGCTGTTAAAGAAGTAACAATGTGCAGATTTTCTGTCATACTGTCTGCAAACCTATCCAGCTGCCCATGGGAAGGAGACCCTAGAGAAAAAACTTTCTCTTGACACTTTCCTGACTGTACCCTAAGTGCTTATTCCTATACCCACAGGTAGGTGTAGCTCTCACCCCTCATCAAAGAAGCTCCTTTTTCTTTTTTTCTTTTTGCTTTTTTTCAATAAGCCATATTAGGTTTATTAAAGGAATGGCTGGGGGAGGGGAAGAGAAAGAAAGAGAGAGAGGGGGAGTAGAGAGCAGAGAAGGAGAAAAAAAGCAGAAGCTCTGTTTTCTAACAGAAGCAGAACATTATAGAAAGTCAACAACTGGTCAAAATTTAGGAAACACATGACTGTGGGATGCTTAGTACCAACTGATATTATGTACAATATAACTCCTGCACCTAAAGCTCAGGGAACATTGCAGAATATGGGGAAGGAAAGACTGTTAAGAGTCAGAGGATAATGAATTCTACTGTGATATGGTATCATATAGCTACAACAGGGAACTACATCCATGAAATCTTAACAACGTGACTGCCTAAGCAGCTCTAACAACAGTTAATATCCCAACCTATTTGCGGAAATCTCATAGGACCCCATGCCTCGATGAAGAACTATAAGCAATTAACAGCTGCTCAGAGAAGAATTAGCCTTCCTTAGAGATGAGCCCATTTCCTTTTCAATGGAAAAAGGAATTGTTAATAGTTGCATTTCTTCCTCACCCCAAATATTGAGTAACACTTTTTGGTGTTGGAGATGAAATTAAAGGCCTTGCGCATGCTAAGCTTTTCCTGCACCTATGAGCTATATAGCTATAGCACCTGGCCTTTTGTAATATGAGTTCTGTGTATTGTACAAAAAAAGTGAGATGGATTTACACAAATCTCTTTCCATGGGCAATTATTGAGAAGTTTGTCTGAGGTTTCTATTGCTGAGTTAAAGATTATTATCATAAGCAATTTTGAGGGAGGAAAGCATTTATTTGGCTTACAAATTACAGTTCTTACCTGACTCAGTCTTGATGTTGGGGTGAGGAAACTGGATCTGCCAGGAGTGGATGCTGAACTGAGCAATATTGGGACATTGGGACCTCCTGCTCTTGCTGGGAAGAAGATGGGGAGATGTGGAGAAGAGAGAGTGACTGGAAGGGGTGGGAGGGGGAAGAGACCTTTAACAAGGATATACACAGATAGAAAATGTGACTTTATTCATAATAATAAAAAAAGAGTTGAAAAAAACCAAAATACACTTCTTTATGAAGGAAAGTCAAAGCAAGAACTTAAGGATAGAATTGAAACAAAGATCATGTAGGAATTGTGTTTAATGGCTTTCCCCTCAGGTTCATGTTTATATACTTTTTAAGATCACCTGCATATAGGGATAGTACCACCCACAGTGGTCTGGATCCTCTCACATCAATTCTTAATCAAGAATTGCGTTTCAGACTTGCCTACAGGCCAATCTAATGGAGGCATTTTTTCAGTTGAGGTTCCCTCTGCTCAAAATAACTCTAGCTGTGTCAAGTTGTTAAACTCTCCCTAGCACAGAAGAGTATATAGATTGTTTCTCAGTACTTAAAAGGTCAAACTTTCAACCTTAAAATGTCAAAGCTCTTAAAGTGTAGAAATGTGCTCACATTAGTAGCTTAAGCATCCTGAAAAGTAAGCTATGGCCCATATTAAATATCCATATCCAGTAGAAAGTCTCAGGATTAAGAGAAAGCAAAGATTCTGTGAAATGTAGTTTATAAAATAAAATATTTATATGTACTTCTACATTTTAGATTAATAAAGACCATGTCAGTATTTTTGAACACTTAGTATACCAAATTCTTTCATGTGCTAAAGATACAGATGAAAATTTATATATTTATTGTATAAAACTTGTTTTAGAATGTGTATACATTGTGGAATGGGAAAATGGAGCTAATTTGAGCATCACATCATATACTTGTTACTTTTTGGTGGTGAAAACAAACTGTTCTTTCAGCAATCTCCTAAGTATCTTCTCCTTCAGATTTGTATAGTTCCTGAGACCTAAATACTGTAGGTGGAGTTTTCCTATCCTGCAGCTACTTTCAAATAAACACAATGAAGTTTATATTAATTATAAATGCTCAGCAAATAGCTCAGGCTTGTTGCTAACTCGCTCTTACAATTTAACCCATTTCCTTTAATCTATATGATGTCCCAAGGCTTGTGGATTTTACCTCTATTTCATTTTGTGTGTATGGCTGTTCTCCATCTGGCTGGCAACTCCTCTGACTCTGCCCTTTCTCATCTCAACACTCTTAGTTTGGCTTTCCCACCTAACTTTATCCTGTTCAGTTATTTTCCTGTCAGCTTGTTTATTAAACCAATCAAAGTGACATACATTCATACAGTGTACAGAAGGATTATCCCACACCAGAATACTTGTTATCTGTTTACTTTCTCGGTTCTCACACCAAAATATTTTATTTATTCATATATAATAAAAGAAGGAAAAAATAGAAGGAAGACAATAAAGATTATAAGGTATCTATTTTATTATTTTAATTTCATCATTGTACATTGTGTATATGTGTGTGTGTGTGTGTGTGTGTGTGTGTGTGTGTGTGAAAGAGAGACAGACAGAGAGAGAGGTGTGCGTAGAACTGTTTGCATATGGAGGTCAGAGGAAAATTTGGGGTGTAGCATAGTTTTTATTGTGTCTCCCACATCACTCTAGACTACCTGGCCTATGAATTTTCAGGGGATCTTCCTGTCTCTGCCTCCCATCTCCCTCTAGCAAGGCTGGGATTATAGATGGGCACCATTGCATCTGTCTTTTATGTTGGTTTCAGGGGATCAAGTTTAGGTTGTCAGGCTTGAAAGGCTAGACCATTACCTGCTAGACCAACTCCCTGGTGTGTGTATGAGTTTTGTTTGTTTGTTTTGTCAGAGATTATCTTGAAATCTTATGCTGAGGATGACGTTAAATTTTTGATCCTTCTGCTTCTACCTCCTTGGAAATCAGACATGGACTACTACACTTTGGTTTATGTTAATGAATTCAAGACTTCAAGCATGCTAGGCAAACACTCTTATAAACTGATCTATAGTTCCTGAACTATGTGTAGTAGGAAAAAATTGAGCTGTGATATGTGATATTTTTCATAGGCTGGTACTGTGGCCTTTTGCCAGTTGTGTATGTGTTGTAGATCCTATGCACTTTGCTGGTAACAACTTTCATGTAACAGAGAAGTTGAGCTTTCAGATGGGTAAGAATGAGATTTTCATTTGAGAATATCTGTGATTTAAAGACACTAGCGTTCTAGGTTTATATTTGTTGTCCAGGTGACATTGTCTTTATTTTAAATTTATAGAAATGAGTTCTAAAAGTCGGAAATGTTTCTCCATGATTTTAATTCTCTTAAATACACAGTTGAGTGTAATGCTGCCTCTATCCAACTGATACTCAACAAACAAATTTTCTTTTTTCTTTTATTTTATTATTATGAACAAAGAAGTCACACTTTCTATCCTTGTATATCCTTATTCAAGGTCCCTTCCCACTCCCACCACATCAGGTCATTTTTTCTTCTCCACAACTCCCCATCCCCTCCCTGAGCAGGCAGCAAGCAGTCCCAAGGTCCCACTGTCCCAATATTGCTTAGTTCAGCCACTACTCCTGGCAGATCCAGTTTTCTCACCCCAACCTCAAGACTGAGTCAGAAGTTCCTCTAGGGGGAGTGGGGTCCAAGGAGTCAGTCCAAGGTGTTTCTGATCCCAAGCTGTTCAGTGGTTGTGGTTTGCAGCTTGGGCATGCTTTGCTTTTTTCTTGTTTGTTTGTTTGTTTAGAGTCCACTAATGAGTGAGTATATCCCCTGCTTATCTTTCTGGGTTTGTGATACCTCGCTGAGGAGGATATTCTCCAAATCCACCCATTTGCCTGCAAATTTTAGGATATCATTTTTTCTTACTGCTGAGTAGTACTCCATTGTGTAGATGTACCACAGTTTGTTAATACATTCTTGAGTTGAGGAGCATCTAGGTTGTTTCCAGGTTCTTGCTATTACAAATAATGCTGCTATGAACATAGTTGAACTAATGCTTTTGGAGTGTGACTGTGCACCTTCAGGATATACATCCAGAAGTGGTATTGCTGGGTCCTTGGGGAGATTGATTCTCAATTTTCAACACTTGAGTATACCAGACACTTAAATGTGCAGAGAAGAATCTAATAGATACCTCCCTCTGTCCCCCATGGAGCTGACAGTTGGGCCAGCTAGGCGAACATTGTGAAAATCACATAAGAAAGAATACCATGCCATATTTTACATATTGATTTAATCAGTGATGGACATTTGGTTTATTTCCATTTGGAAACTATCATTTTATATAAGGAATTTAAGTACTCTGAGATTTGGGTATCTGTAGCCACATCCCGAAATCAGTCCCTTATAATACCAAGGGTGTAATCTCATGTTAAAAGGATTAGAAAACAGCTGTTCTCCAAGGTGTGCCTAATGTTTGGCTGTGGGTCTTTACATCTGTTTCTATCATTTGCTGGGTGAAGCCTCTCCGATGACATTTGAGCCAGGCACCATATGAGTACAGTACAGCAGAATGTCATTAGGAATCATTTCATTGATTTTTTTTTTTTGCCAGTGATTCTATCTTAGGTCTCTGTGGTATACCACCTCTGGGGAATGCTTCAGAAGACAGGAAGGAGCCAAAGGGGTCAAGGACACCACAAGAAAATCCTCAAAATGGGTGCTCAAAGACACTGAATCAACATCAGAAAGCCTGCATGGGACTGCATATATGTTGCAGTTGTATAGCTTGGTCTTCTTGTGGGAGCAGGAGCTGTTTCTGACTCTGCTACTTTCTTTGGGGACCTTTCTGTCCTACTAGATTACCTTGTCCACTTTAATATAAGAGGAGGTACCTAGTTTCCTTTTAGCTACAACTTGATATACCATGGCTGCTGATATCTGTGGGAGGCCTGCCCTGTCCCGCGCTACCGTCTCGCCAGCAAGAATGATGCGGCACACGTAGAATCCTTCTGCAGAAAAGCTTTAATGCGTCTTGAGAGGGAGAGCATAAGCTTACAAGATGGAGACTCCAAACGGCTAAAACCAGTCCCTTATATAGGAAACTGGCCCATGCCTAGGACGTGTCAGACTCAGATTGGCTGTAGCTCAATCAGGCGAGGTGACGCCAAGGGAGAGGCAGAGCACAAGGAGTGGAAATTCCCCTTGCACCTGCGCAGTCTACTTATTTACACATTAGAGCACAGGATGTCAACGCCATCTTGGAATGGCAGCAGTGAGTGCGGCTTCTCACACTGCCCCTTTCTAAAAAGAAACAGAGGAAGAGGAGTGGATGTGAGGGTGAAGAGGAGAGGTACTGACTGGGAAGAGAGGAAGGAGGGGAAACTGCAGTCAGGATTTCAAAAAATGAAAAAAAAAACCAAAAGAAAACAACAGTTCTCATTTCTAAATGTGCATAGAAACTGGACTATGAACCAAAACAAACAAAAATCCCAAATTTACAACCCAGACCAAAAGCTATATGGAAGAGCTTGGGGCCTGTATTCTAACTGATTCCCCAGGTGACTCTGAATACCAGAGCTTAAGACAGTATTTTATAGATGTGATAGATAATTAGACTTGTATTATTCTCCTGTAATTGTAATATGAGATCTGGATAAAATGAATGTGGGGACATTATAGCTATTCCTTTATTGTTCAGGAAACTAAAAACAGAGGGCTTTTCACTGAACAAACAGTTAAGAATCTATAGCTCTATTCATGATGAGCTTCAGATGTGATGGTTCAATACCAAGACTGGATCTCTCCAGCAATCCTGAAGTTTCACCTAAATAAAATCAATGATGTGTGACTCTTGTATCCGGTCAAACCTTTTAAAAAATGGAATGAACGATTATTTGCCATTTAAATGGGATTTTTGTTGAGTATTTTAAAAATTTTTTTCATTATATTTTGATCATATTTTTTCTCCCTTCCCAACTCATCCCAGATTTTCCCACCTCCCTACCCACTTGACTTAGTGTTCTTAATAACTCTTAACTGGCAGTTTTTAATAATGACATTATTGAATTCATGCAGCTCATCTTCCTTATAGTCTTTAATTCTGTGAGTATATGTACTTGTATGCATACATGTTTATCATAAGGGTGTGTGCATACTTACATGTGGATGCAAGTGGAGACAGCAGAGTGGTTGTTGGCTGTTTTTCTCAATTGCTTCCCATGTTTGAGACAGGGTCTCACTGAACCTGGAGCTCATTAGTTGCTAGGCTGGCTATATGGCCAATGAGCTCCAAGGATCCACCTGTCTATGCATCTCTCCTCCCTTGCCTCAGTGCTGGTATTACAGACATATTCTGCTTCACCTGGCTTTTATATGAGTGTTGGGAATCTAAAATTAGGTTCTCATGCTTGCACATCAAACACTTTACTGACTGAACCCTCTCTACACCCCTTGTCTTTTAATTCTCCTATAAAGAATAATCTTACGGGTTTGGATTCCAGTTCCAGGACCAGGTTCTGTCTGTGGTGCATGTCTCCACACACTACTTAGCAGACAGAGATAGACTTTGGCTGTGAGAGTTCCCCCAGCTGCTGCTAAGACAAGGGAACTTGCGTGGACAGCCCGCCTCCAACTGCTCCAACAGAGAAGGACTGAGGACTCTGAAAGCCAGACTCAGACTCCACACAGAGGTGAGGTGAAGTCAGTAGGACCCAGCACCTGAACCCCTCCCTGCCAGGGAAAATGGTGTTCCAGTTCGGGTTCTGGTTCGAGGACCAGGTTCTATCTGTGGTGCATGTCTCAACACACTCCTTAGCAGAAAGGAAAAGAGTCTGCTGTGAGGGCCTCCTCCAACTGCACCTAAAAGAATGGGCATCTCACGGGTACCCCGCCTCCAACTGCTCAAATATAGAAAGAATAAGGACTTGAAATTCAGACCCCTGCCCAGAGCAGTGTCAGACATTGAGCAGACCCCTTGCTCAGAGGTGACTGGAGACACACAAGCCCTCTTGCCACAACTGACCAGGAGCCACCTAATCATGAACCACTGAAGCCATGGGCAGACGCCAGTGCAAATATATATATATATATATATATATATATAATAATGTAAAGAAAAACAAGGAAACTCCAGAAGAAAGTGGCAGTTCTACAACTATAAGACCTGAACTGAACAATGAAGAGGAAACAGAAGGAAACAACACCAAAAATGCCTTTATGATGATCATTGAAGCCCTCAAAGAAGATATGAAAAATTCCCTTAAAGAAATAGGAGAAAATACAACCAAAAATTGGAAGAGATGAACAAATCTATGAAAGAAACATGCCAGGAACTAAAAACAGAAATAGAAGCAATAAAAAAGGCACAAAATGAGATAAAGATGAAAATAGAAAACCTGAAGAAAAAAGCTGGAACCACAGATACAAGCATAACCAACAGAATTCAAGAGATGGAAGATAGAATCTCTGAAGTGGAACAGTCAGTAGCCGAAATAGATATATCAGTCAAAGAAAATATTAAAACCAAAAAAGCTATAGCACAAAATGTTCAGGAAATCTGGGACACCATGAAAAGACCTAACTTGAGAATAATAAGAATAGAAGAAGGAGAAGAATACCAGCTCAAAGGCACAGATAATGTATTCAATAAAATCATAGAAGAAAACTTTCCTAACTTGAAGAAGGAAATGCCTATAAAGGTACAAGAAGCTTACAGAACACCAAATAGATATGGCCACCCCCAAAAATCAGCGCACCACATAATAATTAAGCCCCAAAACATACAGGACACAGAAAAAAATTTAAGAGCTGCAAAAGAAAAGGGACAACTTACCTACAAAGGCAGACCCATCAGAATAACACCTGACTATTCAATGGAAACAATGAAGGCTAGAATGGCTTGGTCAGAAGTTATACAGACGCTAAAAGAGCATGGCTGTCAAACTAGAGTATTATACCCTGCAAAATTATTAATCACAATAGATGACATAAACAAGATATTTCATGACAAAGTCAGACTGAAACAATACCTATCTACCAATCCAGCACTACAGAAAGTGTTAGAGGAAAAACTTCAACCTAAGGATCCCAGATATACCCATGAAGCAACAAACAGTCAATAACCCCACAGAGGAATACCCCAGAGAAAGGAAATACAAACAAGTTACCACCAAATAAGCAGGAAATATCAATCAGTGATCACTAATATCCCTTAGTATCAATGGACTCATCTCTCCTATAAAGCGACACATACTAACAAGATGGATACAACAACAGAAGCCATCTTTCTGTCGCCTACAAGAAACACACCTCAACCAAAAAGAGAGACACAGGCTTAGAGTAAAGGGTTGGGAAAAGATTTTCCAGTCAAATGGTCCTAAGAAACAAGCTTGGGTTGTCATCCTAATATCTAACAAAGTAGACTTTAAGCTAAAAGGAATAAAAAGGGACCAAGATGGTCATTACTTATTCATCACAGGAAAAAATTGGTCAAGAGGAGATTTCAGTCCTGAATATTTATGCCCCTAATACAAGGGCACCTACCTATGTAAAAGAAACACTGCTAAAGCTCGATTCCCACATCAGTTCTCACACCCTAATAGTGGGAGACTTCAATACCCCACTTTCAACTCTGGATAGGTCAACCAGACAGAGACTCAACAGAGAAATAAGGAGTCTAAATGAGGTTATGATGTCAATGGATTTAATAGATATCTACAGAAACGTCCACTCAAATGCAAAGGAATATACATATTTCTCAGCTCCTCATGGAACTTTCTCTAAAATTGACCATATAATTGGTCATAAAGCAAATATCAACAGATACAAAAAATATGAAAATAATCCCTTGTAACATATCGGACCACCAGGGCCTAAAATTAGAGTTCAACAACATCAAAACCCAAAGAAAGCCTACCAACTCATGGAAACTAAACATCACTCAGGTAAACCACCTCTGGGTCAAGGAAGAAATTAAGAAAGAAATCAAAGTCTTCCTAGAATTTAATGAAAATGAACCCACAACGTACCCAAATTTGTGGGACACAATGAAAGCAGTCTTAAGAGGAAAATTCGTAGCACTAGATGCTTATATGAAAAACCTAGGGAAATCCCACACTAGAGAACTAACAGCTCAGCTGAAAGCCTTAGAACAATTAGAAACAAACTCACCTAGAAGGAGTAGATGGCAGGAAATAATCAAACTTAGAGCTGAAATCAATACAATTGAAACAAAAAGAACAATACAAAGAATCAATGAATCTAAGAGTTGGTTCTTTGAGAAAGTCAACAAGATAGATAAGCCCTTATCCAAACTAATAAAAAAGCAGAGAGTGTCCAAATCAACAAAATCAGAAATGAAAAGGGGGACATAACAACAGAACCCCAGGAAATCCAGAGAATTATCAGATCATACTTTGAAAATCTGTATTCCACAAAAATGGAAAACCTAGACGAAATGGACAGCTTTCTGCACAGTTACCATTTACTAAAATTAAATGAAGATCAGATTAATTACCTAAACAGGCCTATAACCCTTATGGAAGTTGAAGCTGTCATTAAAAGCCTTCCCAAAAATAAAAGCCCTGGTCCAGATGGTTTCAGTGCCGAATTCTGCCAGATATTCAAAGAAGAATTACTACTATTACTCCTCAAAATATTTCACACAGAGGAAACTGAAGGAATATTGCTAAATTCTTTTTGTGAGGCCACAATTATGCTAACACCCAAGCCACTCAAAGACACAACAAGGAAGGAGAACTACAGACCAATTTCCCTCATGAATATTGATACTAAAATTCTCAACAAAATTTTAGCAAACTGTATACAACAATATATAAAAAATATCAACCACCGGGGCTGGAGAGATGGCTCAGTGGTTAAGAGCACCGTCTGCTCTTCCAGAGGACTCAGGTTCGATTCCCAGCACCCACATGGCAGCTAACAACTGTCTGTAGTCCCAGTTCCAGGCAAATAAATAAATAAAGTTTAAAAAAAAATATCAACCACCATGAGCAAGTAGGCTTCATCCCAGAAATGCAGGGCTGGTTTAACATATGAAAAACTGTAAAAGTTATCCATCATATAAACAAACTAAAGGAACAAAAACCACATGATCATATCCTTAGATGCTGAATAAGCCTTTGACAAAATCCAATACTCCTTTATTTTTTTTCCAATACTCCTTTATGATAAAAGCCCTGGAGAGATCAGGAATACAGGGAGAATACCTAAATATAATAAAGACGAATTACAAGAAGTTGACAACCTACATCAAACTTAATGGAGAAATACTCAAAGCAATCCCACTAAAATCAGGAACTAGACAAGGATGTCGTCTCTCCCCTTATCTATTCAATATAGTTCTTGAAGTTTTTGCTAAAGCAATAAGAGAATGAAAGGAGATTAAGGGGATACAAATTGGAAAAGAAGAAGTGAAACTATCTCTATGTGCAGATTATATGATTGTATACATAAGTGACCCACAAAATTCTTCCAAGGAACTGCTACGGCTGATAAACACCTTCAGCAAGGTAGCAGGATACAAGGTTAACTCAAAGAAATCAGTACCCCTTCTATACACTAAAGATAGACAAGATGAAAAAAGAAATAAGGGAAACATTACCCTTCATTTTAGCTGCAAATAGTATTAAATACCTTGGAGTAACTATAACCAAAGAAGTTACAGATATATTTGACAAAAATTTTAAATCACTGAAGAAAGAAATTGAAGAGGATATCAGAAAATGGAAAGCTGTCCCATGTTCCCAGATAGATACCTTCAACATAGTAAAAATGGCAGTTCTACCAAAACCAATCTACAGATTCAATGCACTGCCCATCAAAATCCCAACACAATATTTTTGGACCTTGAAAGAACAATATTCAATTTTATTTTGAATAACAGGAAAGCCAGGATTGCCAAAACAATTTTACTCAACAAAAGAACCTCAGGAGGCATCATCATCTTTGACTTCAAGTTATATTATAGAGCTACAGTAATCAAAACAGCATGGTACTGGCATAAAAACAGACTTGTGGATCAATGGAATCGAATTGAGGATCCAGACATTAACCCAAAAACCTATGAACACCTGATCTTTGACAGAGGCCCAAAATATTCAAGGGAAAAAAGATAGTATATTTAACAAATGGTGTTGGCATAGCTGGATGGTAGTGTGTAGAAAAATGCAAATAGATCCAAGCCTGTCACCCTGCACAAAACTCAAATCCAAGTGGATCAAACACCTCAACAAAAACCCAATTATACTTGATAGAAAAGAAAGTGGGAAATACACTTCTACGAATTGGCACAGGTGACCATTTCCTAAATACAACACCAGTGGCACAGACATTAAAATCAACAATCAATAAGTGGGATCTTCTGACACTGAGAAGCTTCTGTAAAGTCAAGGACAGTGTCAATAGAATAAAAAGAAAGCCTACAGAATGGGAAAAGATCTTCACCAAACCTACAAGTGATAGAGGACTGATCTCTAAGATATATAAAGAACTTAAGAATCTAGAGCCCCAAACCTTGAATAACCCAATCCAAAAATGGGGTTCAGATCTAAAAAGGTAATTCTCAGCAGAATAATTATGAATGGCTGAAAGGAACCTGAAAAAGTGCTCATCATCTTTAGCCATCAGAGAAATGCAAATCAAAACAACTTTGAGATACCACCTTACAGCTGTCAGATTGGCTAAGATAAAAGACACAGATGACACCTATGCTGGAGAGGATGCAGAGCAAGGGGAATACTCCTCCATAGTTGGTGGAGATGTAAGCTTGTTCAGCCACTTTGGAATGCAGTATGGCTTTTTCTCAGAAAATTTAGAATCAATCTCCCCAAGGACACAGCAATACCATTTCTGGGTGTATACTCTAAAGATGGACAGTCACGCTCAAAGGCATTAGCTCAACTATGTTCATAGCAGCGTTATTTGTAAAAGCAAGAACCTAGAAACAACCTAGATGCCCCTCAATTGAAGAATGGATTAACAAACTTTGGTACATCTACACAATGGAGTTCTGCTTAGGAGTAAGAAAAAATGATATCTTAAAATTTGCAGGCAAATGAATGGATTTGGAGAATATCCTCCTGAGCAAGGTATCACAAACCCAGAAAGATAAGCAGGGGATGTTACTCACTTATTAGTGGACTCTAAACAAACAAACAAACAGAAAAAAGCAAAGCATGGTGAAGCTGCAAACCTCAACCACTGAACAGCTTGGGATCAGAAATACCTTGAACTGACTGACTCCTTGGATTCCACACCCCCTAGAGGAACACCTGACTCAGTCTTGATGTTGGGGGGAAAACTGGATCTGCCTGGAGTGGAGGTTGAACTAAGCACTATTGGGACAGTGGGACCTTAGGACTGCCTGCCTCCTGCCTGGGGCTGAGGGATGGGGTTTTGTGGAGAAGAGAGAATGACCTGATGTGGTGGGAGGGTCATTGCATAAGGATATACAAGGATAGAAAGTGTGACTTCTTTGTTCATAATAAAAAAATCATTGTAACAATAAAAAAGACTATTCTTACTTATTGTAGGAAAACTGGTAGAGTTGCTTATTTTCTGTTTGTCTTCCAAGTCAGAGTGCAGAAAAGCAACTATAGGATTCTCTCTTACTGAAGTCACCCTATGTGTAATGGAGGGGCCAGGTGCCATAATTTATTTTTCCATTCTAGCAGCTTCATGACTGTCAGTAAAATAAACATTTGCATAAGAATTTACCCTTCAAAAGGATTTGGGCCAGAGGAGAATTTTGAGAATAGTCATAATTCTCTATAAATGCTGATCTTTGTTTTAGAAGATTGTCCCAGGGATCTACCAAAAAACATAAATGTCATTTATAGGGCTGGAGAGATGGCTTAGTGGTTAAGAGCAGTGACTGCTCTTACAGAGGACCCAGTTTCAATTCCAAGCACCCACATGGCAGCTAACAACTGTCAGTAACGAGTTTCAAAGGACTCAATATCTTTACACATACATGGCAAAAGTCAGTAATAAAACAATACAGTCATATCAGCATCCAGCAGGAAGTCCCTAGGTGAGTCAGCTCAGGCTGGCACATTTACTCCAGGCAAGTCCAATTTCCTCGTCCCAATATTAAGACTGAGTTAAGTGTTGCTCTGCAGGGAATGGGCTCCAAGGTGCCAGCCCACGCACGGGAACACAGTCTGATCCCACTCTTTGAGGCTCCACATACTGCCCATGCCAATTGACAGTTGCCCACCCTTGGAGGACCTACCCCCTTTTCATGATTGTTCCCCTCTCCTTTTCTATTAAATATAGTTCTCTATTCAATATAGTTTAGCTAAAGCAATAAGAGAACAAAAGGAGATTAAGGGGATACAAATTGGAAAGGAAGAAGTCAAACTATCTCTATTTGAAGATGATATGATCATATACATAAGTGACCCCCAAAAATCTACCGGGAACTTCTACAGCTGATAAACATTTTCAGCAATGTATCATGGTACAAGATTAACTAAAAAAAAGTCAATAGCCCTTCTATACACTAAAGATAAAAGGGCTGAAAAAGAAAAAGGGAAACATCACCTTTTACAATAGCTACAAATAGCATTAAATATCTTTGTCTAACTCTAACCAAAGAATTAGCAGGCCTCTTCAATAAAAACGTGAAGTCACTGGAGAAAGAAATTAAAGAGGATATCAGAAAATGGAAAGATCTCCCATGGTCCTGCAAAAGTATGATCGACATAGTAAAAAATGGCAATTTTACCAAAAGCAATTTACAGATTCAGTGCACTTCCCATCCAAATCCCAGCACAATTTTTTTTTTACAGACCTTGAAAGAACAATACTCAACTTCATATGGAGTAACAGGAAACACAGGATTGCCAAAACAATCATGCTCAATAAAAGAACTTCGGGAGGCATCACTATCCCTGACTTCAAGTTATACTGTAGAACTACAGTAATGAAAATAGCCTGGTACTGGCATTAAAATAGACTTGTGGATCAATGGAATTGAATCAAAGACTGTGACACCTATGAACACCTGATCTTTGACAAAGAGGCCAAAAATATTCAATGAAAAAAGATAGTATCTGTAACAAATGGTGTTGGCATAACTGAATGGTAGTATGTAGAATAATGCAAATAGATCCATACCTATCACCCTGCACAAAACTCAAATCCAAGTGCATCCAAGACTTCAATATTTCTGTATTTCTGTGAGTTCATGGTCTAACAACCAAACAGTAGTAGCTCACATCATTAATCCTAAATCTAGGATTATGATACAGAGTTGAACCAGAAGTAAAACACCTGAGCAGTGATGATATGTAAGGCAGGAGAAAGCAGAAATTCAGGCTTTCTGTAGAAGTGACCAGTCAGTTTGAGGGTCTGAGAAATTGGCTGAGTGAGAATTGACTGTGGTCTGTTTCCTCTCTCTGATATTCCATCTTTTCCCCAATAACAAGTAAAAAAGATTTGGATTTTGGAACATTGTAAATTTTGGATTCCAGATTAGGGATGCTCAGTTGGTAGTCTGTACAGGAATCCCTAATCAAATGACTTTGAAATTAGAAACCTCTAGTCCAAAGCATTTTAGGTAAGACATTCTTAACCTATTCCCCTCTTCCCTGTGTGTGTGTGCGTGTGCGTGTGCGTGTGCGTGTGTGTGTGTGTGTGTGTGTGTGCATGAGAATATACATATATGTGTCAGTATAGACATATGTGCATGATGTACACATGGATGCTAGGGGGCAACTTAGGGTGTGATTTTTTTGCTTCCTAGTTTGTCTTTGGCAAGGTCTCTTGTTTTCTGCCGGATATGCCAGATTAGCTGACCCATTAGTTTCTTGGGATTTTCCTTGTCTCTTCCCATGTCATTGTAAGAACAGTGGATATTATTATTTTCAAATGCTTTGTGATTTGATGCTTTCTTTACTTATTATGTCCAATGAAGCTTTAGAACTCAGAATAATCCTTATTATATATACACAGTTACAAAGTAGTGGCCAAACCAGTTTGGTGATCCTTTACCTTCAGTAGCATGCATAAGGGATGTTCTCATTCACTAGAGAACAGTATATTTGTGTACCTGTTCCCACCCTGCTTTTAATAAAGTTCTTTTTTGTTTTTTTGGATTTTTTTTGTTGTTGGTTTGTTTTGATTTTTTTTTTTTTGTTTTTTGAGACAGGGTTTCTCTGTGTAACAACCCTTGCTGTCCTGGAACTCACTCTGTAGACCAGGCTGGCCTTGAACTCACAGAGATTCCCTGCCTCTGCCTCCCAAGTGCTGCGCTCCCATCACCACCAGCAGCCTAGCTAATAAATTGTTATTAATATCATCATTTTTATAATGCAGCTGGTGAATGGCTGTCTAGAATTACATCTCTCCCCATGTCTACTTGTTCAGCTGTTCTGTCAACATTCTCAGTCACAAAATAAAAACTAGCTCCACACTAATGGGGGTTGCCATCTTTATGACCCTCTAGAATTTGCAGTCACGTTTGTCTCATATTCCTTTTTTATTCTACCAAATTTTAAATGAGCATGTATATAAAATATCCATATATATGTATAAACATATATATGTCTGTCTATACATGTTCACAGTCCTTTAGTTAACTATGAAGAGCTGGCAGTTATATCCTTTTCATACAGTTGGGAAGTAGGTTTTTCTTATACCCACAAGGTAAAGTCTTGAATTTTTGTACCTTTTTTGAGTTCGCCATTTGCTTTCAGCTACATAAAATGTCAAAGTAATTCTATCCAATTTTGCTTTCTCTAAAAGTTGAAATTAAATTTTCCTGGAGTTAGTCATATGCCTGTGAAATTAGTGACCTCAGTTGGTGTTAGTCATAGGCCTGTGAAATCAGTGCCCGTCCATTCCTCCTTAGCTGGTGTCTGCTTTGCTGTTTTTCCACAGACATATTTATTTTTCTCTATAATCGTTTCTCTCTCTCTCTCTCTCTCTCTCTCTCTCTCTCTCTCTCTCTCTCTCTCTTTCACTCTCTCTCTCTCTTTCTCCTAAACTTTCTGAGCTTTAAACACAATCCCTTACATGTTTTAACTCTTTGCAGCTGTGTTGTGGGAAATATGCTTTTGTACTTTGTAAATATTTGTCCCTCCTACTAGTTTAATAAAAGACTTATTAGACAGAAGGCAGACAGGAAGTATTGGCAGGGCTACCAGACTAAGAAAACTCTGGGAAGAGGAAAAACAGAACAGAGATGCCAGGCAGACCCAGGGGATGCTGCTCTGAGAAAAGATACCAAACCACTTTGCTAATCATGGGTTAGTTTAAAAATTAAGAGTTAGCAAGTAATATGCCTGAGCCATAGGCCAAACAGCATGAAATTAATATAAGACTCTGCGTGATTATCAGATACTGCTAGTCTAGACATTGAGGCTGGGCCAGAAGCTAATTACTACATCGCTATGGTCTTTTCACAGTTTTATGTCATAGGGTATCTTCAGATCTAGGCTGTTCATGTTGTCTCCAGATTTCTTAAAAAATAATTTCTTCAAACACAAAACAAAGCAACAACAAAAAGCCCTCTGCAGTCCTGTTATCTTGTTCTTTCTTCAGTCTGAAAATACTCATTGTGAACTTAGTGTCATGACATGAATTGTGATGGTGATAAATCTAAGCTGAGAATTGCACAGAATGTAGCATGAGTTAGCAGTGTACTATGAGGATTGGTTATGTCAAACTCTAAGGATGGTGCTAACCATTTACATTTGCTGTTGTTTATGCTGCTATGTTTAACCATAGCATCATTTCTCTCACTGTTCCCCTTTGTTCATGTGGGTGCATTGGACTCAGAGCAGAGAAGGTAAGATTTTCTAAATTTTAACACTAATGTTCAGCTTTTGCTGAATATTGACATAAAAGGAGATATGTGGTGATATATATTTAATAAAATTAATCTGGAATATCAGAGTCAACCAGGAGCCAAGCCAGGTCAGGGAGTGGCAGCTCACACCTTTAATCCCAGCTTTAGGAATGTGGAAAGAGGAAGTTAAGAGAGCTGGGCGGAGCAAGAGAAGAGGGTTTTTCAGCTTTCCAAGACACTTTCCTTCCCCTTCAGGCAAGGAGGACTCAGAGGCATTGAGTTGGAGGATTCCTGGAGACAGGCCTTGAGGAGTTGGCTGGGTGAGAAGTGGCTGTGGTTCTCACCCAGCCAACTCCTAACCCTAACCCTAACCCTAGCCCTAACTCTATCACTGATATTCTAGCTTTTCCCCAATATCTGGCTCCGGGTTTTCATTATATACTAACTAGAGTTCATGCAATACTGAATACTGTATGTATATTTGTGTTTTGAGACAGAGTCTCTCTAGGTATTTTCTGGAATTAAAGAATTTGTTCATAACTGTATGCCTCTTTTTTAAAAGGTTTACTTCACTTATATAAGTGTGTGTAACATGTGTGTGAGTACTTGTGGAGGCAAAAAGAGGCTCCAGTGTGCTTCCAGCAGCCTTGGAAGGAAGTGCTATTGCCATGGCTGATCTTAATCATCAATATGATCTCAACCATGAGCCACAAGACTGACGCACTCAGCATGGCACCATGAGCACAAAAATGTCACTGTAATGAAAATTCAGAAATAATAAGATGGTTCCATATAAGAAACATATGGTTCTTGGAGGTGCCTCAGTGGGTAAAAGAAATGTGAAGATCTGAGTTCAAATCCTAAGAACCCACATAAAAGCTGATTGTGATGGTTTATCTGTAATCCAAGTGCTTCTGAAGATGAGAAGTGGAGAGAACAAATTTCCCAGAAACTTATAGGCCAGCCAGGCTGGTGAATACAGCAACACAGAGGTCCTATCTCAAACACAGTAGAAGGCAAGGACTGATAAAATTGTTCTCTGATCTTAATACATACCCCTTCATTCACATACACACAGATACACAGGTACACAATACAACACACAGAGAGAAAGAGAGAGAGAGAGAGAGAGAGAGAGAGAGAGAGAGAGAGAGAGAGAGACAGAGACAGAGACAGAGACAGAGAGACACAGAGAGAGAGACACAGAGAGACACACATACAAACACACACGGAGTGAGGGGGGCAGAGAGAGAGACATATACAGTTTTCCTCACAGGATACCAGTAGATATACTTGTTCACCAGATTGTCACAAGGAACATCCTTGTGACACAGAGGATAGAACATTTGTGGAGTTGTGCATTGTTCCAGAAGAAAAGGGTGCACAGGCAACTAAAATGCAGGCCCTGGTGGGACTTGAACGGTGGGGTGTAAATGTATAGCACATAGTAATCATTATAAATATTATCTGTGGCATGTGACTTTCCATACAGTTATCATCAGAATGAGCAGGATAATGTAAATGGGGCTTTGTGACTTTTCTTCACCTTAGATAGAGTTCTGATAACAGGACAAAGAAACAATTCTACTGGTGTAACTGGGGGTTATTTATAGGATCATGAATGAAAGGGTTGTGTATGTGAGTTTGGGCAACTTAGAGACAGCTGCACCACTGAAGAAGAGCTTACGCCCAAATTAACTTATATATATATCCTGGTGGGGGAGCAGCTTTTACAAAGGTATTTTTGTTGGCCTAATCTTGTAAAGGTCTTGTATGAGTAATCATACCTGCTCTGATTTCAAGATGGCAATATCCATATCACATCTGGAGGACAGAGTTCCGTAACAAAGGATGGTTCACTGCCCAGGATTGACTAGGAAACAATAGGACTGACTGTACACAGTGACATACTTCCTTTCTGCTCCATGCAGAGGACCCCTAGGTATTAACTAGAGTCTTTTCAGGCTCCTATGAGAAAGAATGGATAGAGACCAATGTTGTATTCGACTTGGAGCAACAATGAAGATCAGAAAAATAAAACGATATGACCAGAAGCCACCTTGCTGTAGGTAGCTCACAACTTCACTTAATAGCATACCATAAAGCCTGAATCAAGATAGCCATGACAGTGCCAGCTGAGAAGCATATTCACAAGGTTTAACAGAGCAGGGCTGAGCAAATTCTGGCTGTTCATCTCTGCCATCATCTGATTTGTCACTGGATATAAAGAAATGAATGGAAATTCATCCATAAGAGCTGGCTAGAAGATTGACATTGAAGAAGTGCTTGTCTTTTGTCTGTTTTACAGATAACTTGAAAGCATCTACATTATGGGCATCTCTATTTTTGTTAGATATCTCTTTTTGATAATGATAAACATGCTTTTTAAAATTAAGTCTGACTTTTCTTATACCTTTAAGGTTTTAACGTTTGTTTCACAGTTGGTCAGAATGAGATTATTAAGAACATAGTTTTAAATGTGTAGCCTCAAAAAGCAGCTCCTGCCCCCCAAATCATGACTGCTTGTTTAAGTTTAAACTGCAACATTTAGCCTCCCAGTGTATATAAATCATTTATTTTTCCATCTTCTACCTCTGGTGTGTGGCAAAGCATGTTACATTTATAATAACTAAAAATTCCAGTGGCTTGGTCCTCCCTAGCAGATGGCAGTAGGACTGGTTTGATGGATACCCTGGGGAAAACCAAAGGCTCAGTAGTTCTTCCTCGTTCTGTTCTGGGCAAAAAATGTTACACTTTTCCTCCACCTCATACTTCTCTACTAAAAGCCTCAGAAATGAGACATAAAACACAAGCAGGTATTAAGTCTTTTCACGGGACCATGTGTCTTCTTTAATCCTTCTGGTAACTGAGGGACTGAAATCATCAGTGTTATCACTTTTATAATTTCTGCTCTGCCACATGACTGGCTTTTTTTAAAAGTTCAACTATGATTTTTGTTACTGTTTAAAACTTTTGGATAGTAATCTGGAAATCTTGGTATCTACTCAAAGGTAGATCAAGAAGAGGAAGAGAAAAAGCGATGCCTTTTTGAGTTAAGCATGGAAGTTGGACATGGCAAAAAGAAGGTAGCTTCACAGTGGAAAACAATACCAGGGAAATCATACTTACGCTCTGGCCAGTAACTGAAAGAGAGAAACAACAAACAAAGAGAAAAATTACTTTTATGAGTAATTCAGAAAAGTGGGTAGGTTTACTATAGCTGCATGGCTGGCTGCACCTCCTTAAATGGCTGTACAGTATAAACCAGGACTGATTTTTTTTTATGTGTCACCCTATTTCAGGGCTCATTGTTGGAGTGATCCTGAGGTATGGCACCCCTGCTACTAGCGGTCATGACAAGTCACTCAGCTGTACTCAGGAAGACAGAGCCTTTAGCACCTTATTAGTGAATGTCAGTGGGAAGTTCTTTGAATACACTCTGAAAGGAGAAATCAGCTCTGGCAAGATCAACAATGTGGAGCAGAATGATATGCTGCGGAAGGTGAGCTGGTACCATGGCTGACTGGGACAAAGTTGTCAATTCTCTGGCTTTATCTTGACCTTGAGGAGAGAAATCCTTACCAACTGCTGGAACATCAGACACATTCCTAGCTCACAGTTTTCTAGGGTGCTTTTGCTTCAGGATGAGGAGAAGAAAGAGCTAGATTATTACTTTGTGGCTTCAGCTTTCTGACCTTCTTAACTGGCTAGATCTATAGACATCGGCTGCTGATTGGGCTACATGTTTGCATATCCCATTTGCCTTGTTTTCTTTTTCCTGTGGCTTAGAGATTAATTATAAAATAATATTAATTTCCCTTTTAGCTTAGGCAGTATTCTGAACTGCAGTTCTTAGTTCTTCGTGGCTCTCTTCAAATATTTGAGTACTTAAACTTATTAGTGACTAATGCCAGAGTTACCTAATCTTCAAAGGAAGAAGGGCTTGTTTTAGAATTTTCAGTTCAAGCATTGTTTTCTAATTTTAAAAAATCCATTTTCTTTTCTTTTGAGATATTGTCTTAAAATGTAGCTTAAAAGTTGATATTAAATTTACAGTCTTCCTGCCTCAGCCTCCTGAGTGCTAGAATTTAGGCATTCTTCACTATGCTTGGCTCAAACATTGTTTTTCATTTGATTATTAGATAGCAAAAAATGCTTCGGAAAAAAAAAAGATTATATGGGTAATTTACAGGATAGGCAAGAAATCAATATTAAAAGATTTATTCATGTGGGTAGGTTAATTAACTTTTATTTCAGTTAATAATTTTAAATATTTAGCCTACACTTCCTTCTCCTAAAAATGTTAGCATGTTTAGAAATGCTTAGTACCTGTGGCTGTCCTATGACTGGCTGTGTAGAAGTTTCAGTGTGAGTTCCTTATATCAACAACAACTGATTTCAGCCTTTGTAGAATTATCAACTTCTGTTGATGATCAGGAAGCTGCTGGCCTCATTGGTAACTTTGTCTAGGTCATATGAAATATTTCAGAAGGCTTTTCACTCAAAAGAGACTTAAATGTAGTAAAATTACATCTAGAAAGGATCACATGAATGGTCTGGGAAGTTAATAAACACTCATGACAGACAGCATTTTCATTGCAAATTAAGCCTTCATGAATGTTTGATAAAAATCAAGATGTCTTTATTTTCTGTTGAAAAACATTGACAGCAGCTTTCTGTGAGTTCCTGAAATTGCCTCAAACTGTTGTGACATAATGTGTATTAAGACAGAACACTGGACTCCTCTTGAGAAGAGCTGGGGGATGGGGAGATGGAGAGGGAAAATACGTCAATCAATAGGGAAATTATGGCTTCACTGCTGTAATTATTTAGCACATTGGTGGCTTTTGTTCAAAATAAGCATTTTAGTCAATGGATTTCAGCATTAAATCTCATCAGTTTGTCTTTATCTAAAATTTAACATTTTTTAACTTTCAGGTGACATTTGATCCAGAGGTATTTTTCAACATTCTGCTGCCTCCAATTATTTTCCATGCTGGATACAGTTTAAAGAAGGTATGAGCATGTTGCCAATAATTTAAGACTCTCACTGTTAATTGACTTTGATAACTTTTTAATTTTCCTCTTAAGACTTCAGATTTTCATGTTCTGTACCCACTCTGAGACTATTGGAGGCTCCTAATCGGTGATTTGTTTCTGTTTTAAAATCTTAGAACTCTTCCGTACCACCAGAAGGAATATAACATGATATAGCTACTTTGGCAAACAAAGTGATAGTTTCTTTTCTTTTTTTTTTTTTTTTCT